>JAJONR010008102.1:0-20646 GCA_029582245.1 Solanum etuberosum
TAATATGAGCATAAGTCAACATAAGGCATAATCCAATAACATAGGAGATACCACATATTCATAAGCATAGTCCATACTTAGTCCCTCATAACCTAAGATAAACTTCATAAGTAACCTTCAAGTCATACTTGTGCAATGCATAGATGAGACCCCATAATCCCACCTAGGCTAAGTACCACTTTTAGGCCATCATACCTCTTTATCATCTTTTGATCTCATCATTAGCTTACTTCTCATAGACAAGGGAATCTCTCACCTTTAGTCAAATATAACATGGAAGGCAACTATAGCAACAATCCATCAAACATACATCATATAAGAGAAACACTTCTTAGGTAACCTTAAGTCATACTTGTGCAATGCATGGATAAGACATCATAATCCTACCCATACTAAGTACTCCTTTAGGTCATCATATTCATACCTCTTAGTTGGAGACTAGTACCCCTCTATAAACCTTGGAACACTATGAAACACTCCCTTGAGCATACTCTTAGTTCCTTATTATCTTGAACCCTATGAGATACTTCCTTAAGCATGTCTAAGTTCATTATTATCTTGTACTCTAGGAGATACCTCTCTAAGTATGTCTTAGTTCATTTATTAGGTTTAAACACCATGAGATGCTTCTTCAAACATGTCTTAGTTCATGATTACCTTGAACACTAGGAGGTGCTTCCTTAAGCATATCTTAGTTTATTAATGCTTTTGAACACTCGGAGATACTTCTTCAAGTATGTCTTAGTTCATTGGATACGGAGATTGCTACTAGAAACCCGAACTCCACTAGGTGAAGGCTTCCATCTCATGAGACCTAATTTGAGAAAACCCAAACTCTACTATGTGAGAGTTCCCCCTTTACCTTGGATAGTCCGGACATCAACTAGGTGTGGTTCTCCTTTCAACTTGGAGCCTGGACCCTACCTTGTGTGAACTTCCATCTCATTGTCAATATCCACTAGGGGTCAAGCATACACCCCTTAGCTTACTTATAAAGTCTTACTTATCATTCATGTCTCATGGAAGGATGTCCTTGACAATCAATCCATGTTCAAGTGATTTTATCACTTCATGCATTCAAACATTCATAAGATAGATTAGGTAGGTAACGGCCTTCTACCACAATTCTATCCATTAGTCTTCTACTCTCATATAGACTTTACTCTCAAAGCCTTAACATACATAATTCATCATATTAGCTATAATCTCAAAGTCCTAGTGATCAAAACTCATAACTACAAGCATTACTCTCAAAGCTTTACTTCTTACAATCATCATACATATCTAGATCACAAGACATATTAGTCACAAGCTTCATCTTTAAGCAATTCTAGTCATAATTCATCATAAAGGCTCAATCTCAATCATTACTAGTCATGATCCATCATATAATATTTAATCTAATTCAATTCATGGTTACATGCATCTATTCATGAACAATTACTATATCTATCATCAATTCTAAAAGATCATCTATGAATCCTCAATTTCCCTTCACAAGGCACAAACCCACATTACTTCAATTTCATCAATTAGACTAGGGTTGACCATGAAAAACATGTAATATCATCATAATATCATGATTCACTACTAATTCAATCATAAACAATCAATATCCACTCAATTGGATTCATACTCAACATAACCCACAATATTGGAAGGAACCCTAACTTGAATTGGGGATTTCATCTTCACAATTGGAGGAAATCTAGGGGGCTCCATAGATGGAAGAATACATGGATGAATAAGCTAACATACCTTGGATATAAATCCCTACAAAGCTTGAAACAATGGAGTCTTGACTTGACCTAGCTTGATCTTCTTCTTCTTCTTCACTTTATAGAGATAGAATATTTGAGAGGGAATTGGGTTTCTTTTGGGGATTTAGAAATAATGATTTGGATCCATGTATTTAGGGGTCTAAAGGATTTATATAGTAGGTCTAATCTAGGGTAAAATGAACTCGCTTAATAACTAATTAATTCTAGAAAGTTTCCTAAGCCACAACTTAAATCGACTTAAACCATCACTGCCCTCAACCAACGAGACCACGTCCACGGTCCGTGGGTCCACCCACGGTCCGTGCTGGTCATCCGTGGATGAGGTACTGGAAGTCCACATTTTGGGGTCTTGACCCACGACCACTTCCCACGGGGCGTGGTCCATCTACTGAGCGTGAGTCCCTTCCGTAGGTGGACTGTTTTAGGCAGTTTCTAGGGGCTGTTTTAGGGTCCTCCTCAAGGACCCTTGGTTGGTCCTTGGGGAGTCGTACATTGACGCTCTAACCCTAAACCCTTCATTCTAAGTACGGGAAGTCAATTTATATGACTCTAACACTCATGTCAAGCTCTAGTTGACCTACTAAACTACGAGGTGTAACATGATGTTACTACTAATAAACCCGAACTAGTATCTTGCCACGATATTTAAGTCCTCCTTTTCTATCATTTCCTCTCCAGTCATCCAAGAAGGAGAAGACTCGTTGGATATCAAATGGGCTGATAACCACCCCTTTAGTGCATCTAGATCCTTGGTTATCTGGTTTGTGTATTCATCAGCATGATTATCTAGGGTGCATAATATTGTGTTAATCTCATTGGCATGGCACTAAGCCATCTTACCCATCACTTCGACTTCATCTATTGTCTTCCAGACAGTTCCCTTTCTCTTCTTTGGCAATGTCTTGGCATAGGCATCATAGAATTCATGTACCCACTTTGGCACATGAGGTTGCCTGGCTTTAGTAAACTTCTCCAACTTGTGAAACTTCATAGCTGCCCATATGGCTGAGTAATCACTTATGACTCCGTCAGTCGAGAGTCGACGTTCCTCCAAAATATTTTTTTCTCCTTCTCCCTTAAGCCTATTCAAAGCCCTTCGAGCTATTATTGGGAGAACACGAGAAGCAGGTTAGTATATTGCGGGGGCGAGACCAACTTTGAGCGGATATTCACTTTCTTGGTAGAAATGTGTTTCCTCACTTTCTTACCCCCGTTGGTAGGGGTTTGAGGGTTGGTCTGTTGGGCACGAGAGGCCTCCGAAGGCTCATTTATAGAGATGCCCTTTTACTTCTTTAGTGGAGGAGGAGGAGGAGAAGGTTCCCTATCTGATTCAGTTTCGAATGAAACTACTTGCTTACCCTTAGTTCTTGCCATTACCTGCAAAGCACACATTCAAACATAGGATTTGTGAAGGTTATTTGAAATTGAATCACATTTCAAAACTATTCTTGAGGCTCACCTAACGGAAAGACGGATCACCAAACAGGATTGGCGAGCTCTGGTGATCTCGCCGAAATGGACAACAGAAATGAACTCAGTCTTCAGTCACAAGAGGCGGAGTCAATGCCAACTCAGCGATTCACCGAGTCAATTTTGGTGGACTAAGACAAGTCCGCCAAAACTGACAGTGCAAATAGGAAAGACACTCCATCAAGGGCGATGATATCTCCCACTCGGGAATTCGCCAAATGGGTTCGGTTGACTAAGACAAAACCCGTCGAATGGGATAGTACCCAAGGCCATGAATATGCTAAAGAAGATGATTTGGGGCTTACTCGACGATTCACCTAACCTCCTTAGCGAGCTAAGACAAGCCCGCCGAACAGGAAGTGTTCATCCTAGTGCCTAATTTTCACATTTAATCAAACACGCACAACAAATACTAGTTTCCCCCAACATTACAATCCACCTATATGTTTTTCTACCCATGGGTACTCAGGCTTCCCCCAGATATTGCCAAATATTGCACTAATTGATGATTTTCCCTTAAGAAAGTAGTCACCCTGTCTATTATTAGGCCAAATCATGCAATTGGGTCAACACTGGGTTCCTCAGACTTCACCAACATTAAATTAAACTTAGACCCAGCACATTCATCTGTTCAATTACACAATTTAACCAATATAATCACGAATCACATTTTGACAGGCATTCACAATTAAAATCTCATGGGCGCAGTTTAAATCATGCAATACGATGCTACCCATTGAAATCAAGCACACAAAAGCAGTTAAAGAGCTTATGCCCACACCCTATATGCACCTTAACTAAGAAAATAATGGAGAAAAATGAGGGATCGGGGTTGGGTTAATATGAACTTCAAGAAAATGCACTCTAGAACTTTGTAAATACTCACTAGAGACTCACAAACACTCAAAATATGCAAATCAAGAAAAAGGAATCGAAAAGGCTCTCAAATATCAAAAGTTCTGATTTTTTAATTTGAAAAGACCCTTGGCCTTTTTATATCAGGCTCGTTCGACGATCTAGACTAATGTCTCTGAACGTGTTCGGTGAATCTCCAATTCGAGCTTAAACTTGCCAAACATGCCTTAACAAATACCAAACCTGAAGGCTCATTCAGTAGACCCATTGGAGTCCGCATAGCACACTTCGATAACTTGCCTTTTGGAGTTTTGATCACCGATTTTGACAGTACACCTTTCCATCCATTCACGCTCAAAAAGGCACACAAGGATAAGTCCGCATAATGCCTTTGGCGAATCACCGTTTGGGTTTTACATCACCTATGTTTCCCTTTTCAATCTTTTGACCTCTTCTCAACCTGCATTCATAACGCACGTTATTCGATAATAATAAAAATAAAAGTAATGACTTGGGTTTCCTTCCAAGAAGTGTCTTATTTAACGTCGTGGCATGACATAGTCCTCAAATTCAACAATCAGTCTTGGGGTTCGGGATGGTTTCACTAGGCAATGTTCCTTTTTGCCTTGGATTGAGATGAGTGGCAATTTGACCCAATTGGGTCTCCAGCTACATAATGGGAACTGAGTGCAAAGTCACTATCTGGGATAGGGTGGAGAAGTCATTTTTCAATTTCTTCAACACCTTATCGGACCCTTCAACCTTGTTGTACATCCTTACAAGCATGTCTTCAGTCCAGCTTCCTTCTAGCCCAGCTGGTTCTTTTGGGCGTGAACGATCATGGGGAGGCACATACCTATCTTTTTCCATCTCCCTATCTCTCCAATCTCCACCCACTAGTCTTTCCAACCACCATCTCTATCTTTGTCCCAACCTTGGTTCCACCTTGTCATTGATAATAGGTGTGAGAACCCCCCCCCCCACACACACACACACTTGATTTCCTAAGTATTGAACTTTCTCATTCTATAATACCTCAAATTTGGCATCATCCGGGCACTGCCCAGTGCCCACTGTTGGTTCCAACCGCATTCACCGACTTGGTTCCACCTCTCATGACATGTTCAGATAACAAATCAATTTGGGTCATCATTTTTACCATGTTTTCATCTCTTTCATGGTTTTTATCGACTTTTATTTGGTTAAACCCACTTTTAGAGTAGGCAGTTGGTCCTCTCTAATGTGTGATGCTCGGTTAACCTTAGTCATATCATCAAGCAACAAAGCAATCACATCATACGGTTGTCTCATTAATCCACCTTGGACCAATTGATTAGTCACACCTTTATTGACTGAAATCAAGGCTGCAATAGAAGTATTGCAGCAATAAATTATCCAGCACGCCATGCGTTGGACATTGCAACAGCAACTTCTTGAACCTTAGCCATGTCTCATGCAAAGGCTCACCTCCAATACACTTGAAGTTTTGAATTTGGAGACTAATTTTAACCATCTTCAAGGGTGGAAAGAATCTCTCCAAGAAGGCATCATTTAGATCTTCCCATGAAGTGATAGAATCATTCGACAACTCTGCGAACCATCTTGCAACCTCTCCCATTAAGAAGAACGGGGATAACCTCAACCTTACAGACTCTTGGGAGATGTTCTTGAACATGGAAGGTCCACATACCTCCATGAAATTCCAAAGGTGTTCATGGGGATCCTCATGATCTAGACCCCCAAAAATTCCTTTCATCTAGAGCAATTGTATCATAGTGGTGATGTGAAACACAGTACTCCCGGTTGTAGGAGGTATCCAAAATGCTCTCATGGTTTGAATAAAATTAATGGCCATGTCATTAAAATCACCCATGTTGTCGTTTTTACAATAGTGACTATCATTGTCACTTCCATGGTCACTCATTTTGCTAACCTACAAATTAGGCAACAACAACACCAAACAACAAATCTACTACAAATAAACAAAATTTAAAATCTAATTTCTCAATTATAATTTTCAACCACCACCCCCCTACAGCGGCACCATTTTTGATAATGCTAACCTCACTCTCCAAAACTAATTAAAAGAATGAGCGATCAGAGTCAGTAAAACCCCAATGAAACTCATGGTCAAATCCCACAAGAAATGGTATATCATGGAGAATTCCTTACCAAGAAATTTGGACCTTAATTAAGCTCATTTGTAATGGTAAGAACAATTGGGTGGATGATACCACCAACTTAGTATAAAACTTTGGTTATCACTTATCGCAATTGAACTAAAGTATAGGTGAAATCAAGAGTTAACACGAAATCTAGGGGTGCAGTTCGATGTCACTTAGGGGTAATTGTGTTGATCTATAGTGATGAACATTCATGAATAGGCTAATTCATCTTTATTGATGCTAATCATCTTTTGATCTCAAAACATTTATCCATAAAATCTCCTTTCGGTCTCATCTAAAAGCCAATCTAAACAACCCAATACCTTACTTTATTCTCTCTTTCAAGAAAAAGGCAAATAGATCCGACCCATAACCTTTGTTTCAAGCAAGTCACAAATATCAAACCTAAATTTCTAGTATTAAATTAATTACCCACTCAAATTAATCTCTTTCGAACATCAACCGGAGATCGGAAATAGGAATTAAGTTTACAATATTAACCCTTAAGTTAACTCCATGATAATTAGACCAAATTCATGTATGAACAGCAACGAAACAGAGCACAACACAATACCAACTACATTAAATGAACACCCAACCCCATTTTAGCACCCTTAGATCTTGGGGTTTTAGCCACCCATCACAAAAAGCAAAAGAAATTATACCTTCCATGAAAGGGCAACTTGAAATCAACAAATTAAGAGTAAACTGACTTAGGATTCAACTTCAATTTATCAAATTCAAACTCAAAGCTTTGTAAAACCCCAAAAGCTAGAAAAGTGTTCTTCAAAGGTAAAGTTCTCTAAAAACTCTCAACGTTATTCTCAAAACAGAACTTTTTAGACTCAAAACCGAACTCCCTAAAATATGTATCCTTTGGCTATTTATATTTTCCAAAAATCCATTTTGCGATTGACTCGGTAACATTAGTCAGGCTCGCCGAACTTGTTTTGTGACTCACACTTCTCTCCTCAACACACCTTAGGATGCTCTAAGCTTTAAATGTTTGAACCTCAGTTGGCGAACTTGATTGAGTCAGCCTTTCACGTTCGGTGAATCACCGAGTACCATATTTGTTTGCCTTCCAAGCAGTAAATCTTTGCTTTGCACATTTTCGCTTTGGGTGATGTGCATCATGATCGTCGTTCTCATTCAGCGCATTGTTGTCTCTATTGGAGTCCACCAACCTTATAAACACAAGTGCTATGAACTGTCAATTTGGGTAAGGTCGTTCTTAGTTGGCGATCCTCCATTCATGTTAGGCGATCAACAACGTTTACTTTGTACTTCTTTCTATATTTTTTGTCATTCTTTCAAACATCAATCCTTGGCTTGTCCAATTGCCTTCATAGCTGCAAATCATCAGCATCCTATCAGAATAGGATAAAATTAGGCATTGAGGACACTACTTATGAGTTAAATGGACCTTAAATGAGTGCAAATCTACCACTCATCAATACCCCCAACTTAAACTTTTGCTTATCCTCAAGTAAATCAAGAACACAAAACTCGACAGCGGCACCATTTTTGATAACGCTCAAATCACTCTCCAAAACTAATTAAAAGAGTGAGTGATCGTAGTCAACAAAAATCCAAAGAAGAGTCGAGGTCAAATCCCATAGGGAATGATATATCGTGGAGAATCCTTATCAAGAAATTTGGACTTTAATTTAATTTATTTCTAACGGTAAGAACAATTGGGTGGATAATGTCACCAAATTAATATAAAGCTTTGATTATCTGTTATCGCAATTGAACTAAAGTGTATACGAAATCAAGAATGAACACGCAATCTAGGGGTACACAGATTGAAAATTGATGTCACATAGGGGTAATTGTGCTGCTCTATAGTGATGAACATTCATGAATAGGCTATGTCATCTTCATTGACGTTAATAATCTTTTGATCTCAAAGCATCTATGCATATGATCTCCTTTTGGTCTCATCTTAATGTCAATCTAAATAACCCAATACCTTACTCTCTTCTCTATTTCAAGAACATGGCAAATAGACCCGACCCATAACCTCTTTTTCAAGCAAGTCACAAATATCAAACCTAAATTGCTAGTATTAAACTAATTACCCACTCCAATTAATCTCTTTCGAGCATCAACCAGAGATCGAATGTATGAACTAATTTTACAACCTTAACCATTAATTTAACCCCATGGTTATTAGACCAAATTCATGTATGAACAATAACGAAACAGAGCATAGCACAATACCCACTACATTAAATCAACACCCTACCCCATTTGAGCACCCCTAGATCTTGGAGTTTTAGCCACCCATCACAGAAAGCAAAGAAATTATACCTTACATGAAAACAATCATGGATAACTTGAAATCAAGCAATTAAGATTAAACTCACTTTAGATTCAACTTCAATTTATCATATTCAAACTCCAAGTAGTAAAACCCCAAAAGCAAGAAAAGTGTTCTTTAATGGAAAAGTGCTCTAAAACCTCTTAACTCTATTCTCAAAAGAGAACTTTTTAGACTCAAAACCGAACTCCCTAATATTTGTATCCTTTGAGTTATTTATACTTTCCCAAAATTTGGCCCAAAATACATTTCGCAACTGACTCGACGGCATTAGTCGGGCTCGCCAAACCTGCTCGGTGAATCGCCTTCTCTCTTCATCTTGCCTTAGGATGCTCTAGGCTTCAAGTGTTTAAACCTCACCTAGCGAACTCGATTTAGTCAGCCTTTCACGTTTGACAAATCACCGAGTACCAGCTTGGTTTGCCTTTCAAGTTGTAAATCTTTGCTTTGTAAATTGCCGCTTTGGGCGACGTGCATTAGGATCGCCATCTCTACTGGAGTCTATCGACCTTCTTTGATAGACGTAAGTGCTATGCTCTATCAATTTGGGTGAGGTCGTGCTCAGTTGGCGATTCGCCCTTCATGTTAGGCAATCAACAATGTTTACATTGCACTTCTTTTATATTTTTGGTCATTATTTCAAACATCAGTCTCTGCCTTGTCCAATTGCGTTCCGAGCTACAAATCATCAACATTCTATCAGAATATGAAAAAATTAGGTATTAAGGAAACTAATTATTAAGCTAAATGGACCTTAAATGAGTGCACATTTACCACTCATCAGAATGCATTTGGCTGTTGATTTGTAATATTTTTGAAATGAATTATCTTTTGAAGTTTCAGTTCACATTTATTTGTACAAGGATCTAAATGAGATAATGATAATGCATTCCAATCTATCTCCTTTTTCAGCTATTTATTTTCTCCTCCTAATATTGGGTATACTGATTCATCGAAATGACAATCAACAAATATTATTGTAAATAAATCTCCGGGTATTGGTTCTAAATATTTATATAGAAGGAGATTCATACCCAACATATATCCCAAACCTTCTTTGGGAACCCATATTTGTACATTGTAGTGGAGCAATTGAAACATATACCTCACATCCTAATATTCTAAGATGAGAAATATTCGGCTCTTGACCAAAAACCAATTGTAATGGGGAGACTTTATGATAATTTGTGGGTCTAATCCGCATAAGACTTGTTGCATGCAAAATAACATGAGCCCATAATGAAATTGGAAGTTTTGTTCTCATAAGCATTGGTCTAGCAATTAAATGAAGGCGTTTAATCAATGATTCTGCTAGACCATTTTGAGTATGAACATGAGAAATCGGATGCTCAGCTGTTATCTCAGTTGATACACAATAATCATTAAAAGCTTGGAATGTAAATTCACCAGCATTATCAAGATGAATTGTCTTAATTGCATAATCTAAAATTTGTGCTCTTAACTTTATTATTTGAGCAAGTAATCTCGCAAACCCCACATTGCAAGTTGATAATAAACACACATGTGACCATCTTGTAGATACATCTACTAAAACCATATGATATTTAAATGGTCCTCACGATGGGTGAATGGGCCCACATATATCACTCTGTATATGTTCCAGAAATGTTAGAAATTCAATTAACATTTTGATTATTGATGGCCTAGTAATCAACTTGCCTTGAGAACATGCAACACAAGAGAATTCTTTAAATTGAAGAATGTTCTGGTTCTTCAAAGAGTGTCCATATGAACTCTCAATTATTTTCTGCATCATATTAGAATCGGGATGACCCAACTGGTCATGAAAAATAATAAAATTATTTATTTACTATGGCATGTGTTTCTACCTTGCTAATACTTGTGGAGTATAAGCCAGATGAAAGAGAGGGTGATTTTTCAAGTATAAACCTTTTA
The DNA here is from genome assembly GCA_029582245.1 of Solanum etuberosum. Classification (NCBI taxonomy): domain Eukaryota; kingdom Viridiplantae; phylum Streptophyta; class Magnoliopsida; order Solanales; family Solanaceae; genus Solanum; species Solanum etuberosum. The sequence goes on from JAJONR010008102.1 coordinate 10,515, forward strand.
CCTACTTTATTGTAGTAATATAAAGATATTCATTCTTTTCATCATTTGTAGTCTCAATATGATACTCATTTTGATGAATGTCTTTGAAACTTAATAAATTTCTTTGACACTTACTACAATATAATACTTCATCAATTCCAAATTCCGTTCCTCCAGTAAGTACTAAGTTAACCTTTCTGTAGCCTTCAATTAATTTTGTACTACCAGATATTATATTAACATTAGCTTTTTTTCATAATTAAAGAAGAGAAATATTTCTTATCTCTTAAAATAGTGTGTTGTGGCACTATCTATAAGTCATATATCATCATAATTTATTTTGAATCCAATTGATGACTCGAGAATTTCCATATTCTTCATAGAAATAAAAGATATATTATAAGAATGTGAGAAATTAAAATTATAAGAAATTTTAAGAGGCTACACTAAAAATGTAGAAATTAGCAAGACATAATGCTTTAGGAAAGAACAACAACATAGCTGCAAACTTAAAAGATAACAATAATTATTTTTATAATCTTATCCCCTAAGATAGTTAGTTCTTTAGGCAATGCTCTCATAAAAGTCTTCAGCTTTCAAATGAGTAATATTTGGGAGGCCTTCAAAGTCATCATCTTTATAAGCAAAATTTGCCTCAATATCATCATATTTATTTGAGGGGGCTACTCTATTATCATCATCACGAAAGATCAAGTGTGCCTCCACATTATTACTTTTTTTCTTTTAAAAGAGGCTTGATAAAGCTTTACAAAATGATCGGACATATGACATTCATGTGCCTAATGACCTTTCATACCACATCGGTGGCAAATATTAGCTCTACCTCAAGAAGGATTATTTTGAGAAACTTTATTGTTCTCATGTTTATTTTCACTATAATGACGATAATTATTTCATCATCTACCATGTCTTCTCCTACGTCCACGACCATGACTATGACCACGGTCACAACAATTATTTTTTCTTGATTCAGACTGATTATGTGTTGCTACAATATTCGCTTCAGGAAATGGAGAAGACCTAGTGGGTCGGGTTTCATGATTTCTCATTAATAAAGTATTATTCTACTCAGCCACAAGTAGGCACGTAATTAATTTATAATATTTCTTAAATCCCTTTTCATGATATTATTATTGTAACAACACATTTGAAATATGAAAAGTGGAAAAAGTTTTCTCAAGTAATTCATCGTCGGTGATAGTATCTCCACATAATTTCAGTATGGAACTTACTTTGTGAATAGCAGCATTATACTCCATTACCGATTTAAAATCTTGAAATTGAAGGTATATCCACTCATATTACTGTAAGTTTTAGGTGGTCATATCAATTCTTTAAATTAATCCATAATTCCAGCGGATCTTTCATGGTTAAATATTCAGTTATTAATTCTTTTCAAATATCTTTGGCACTCTTAGGACATGTCATGCAACATTTCATATGGTCATTTCATCTTGTCATGTCTTTATGTCTCATATTCCTACTTCAGCCCCTCCTTCAACACATGCCACCTGTATGGCTGACATAGGAGCAGCCTGTTTGGTCCGCACTTCCTAGCCGACTTACTTGCTAGTGTACACACCCATATTTTGGGGGCGTTACACCCTCACACACCTAAGACAGTTATCATCTCGATGACATATCACACCAATAAAGACTCGAAGTTTGTACCCTTGGGGCTTTACATCGTGGTTCCCAAATCCATGTGTGATGGAACTCTTTCAAACTCCTCTTAAGATTGAGTCATTCCCCTCGCAATTCCTCCTCCCAATTTTTTTCTAAGTTGCATCTACACTGCACCTCACGGTGTTCACTTGGATAGTGTTTCTGCACCTACACCCTTTGGTGACTAGCTTTGTGGTGACACTTAAGTCAACCAGACCATGACCCTCATAACCTTCAACTGTCTAGAAACATGTTTCTTCCTTGCAATACACTTGTAATTGTAACAGCGCCGCAAAGAAGACTAAAGCATTGGAGGCCCCTTAAGCATGTCCTTAGCATCTTCAGTTTAGCTTAGTAACTAGACACATCATGGTGCAAATTGTCCAGTACTGCAAAAAAAAACTAGAGCATTGGAGGCCACATAAGCATTTCTTTGACATCTCTAGCTTAGTCCAGAATCTAAGTACTCTCATGGATAATTCAAAATCGCACTATGTCTTACTTTTCATTGGAAGACATCCATTCCCATCATACATTCACTTTAACAATACAAACATACCTAGGCCTGATTGGCTGGGAAGGTAGGTATCCCTCGATGTGGCATCCATGCCAACCATACTCTTATGGTCCTTTCACAAACTAAATTATGTCCCAATCGGCAAACAACCCGACACTCATGCTGCAACATGGCACTTTTGACACATGATGTGCTCCCCACTCGTAGGCACTTTGCACTTTTTTGGAAAGTACTTCTGGCAAGTATTTCATATATCAAAGTGTTGGCGTTCACATATATCTTTGAATAAGACTCTTCGTACATAACATTCTCCCCCTCTTTAGTAGCTCCTTGATGCCTGATGTACTGCAGTACTCAAGGCCTACAATGAGGACCCACTTAGTGCTCCTAATTCTCGGTCTGGCCTAAGGTAATGCCTGCACAATACTCCCATCTTCTGGCCTCTTGTTCGACCTTCTTTTATTGGAAAGAAATCATTCATGAACTTGGATACTCATCCAATTCTGATGCTTCGGCTAATCCCACCTTGATTCATTTCCTTACCACAACACTTTGGTCACTGTGCCTCCCCATGAATGGTTTAGAAAATGTGCCGCTAACACACCCAATGGCTGACTGCACCTTTTCTTGACACAATGGTCTTTCACAAAGAATCCTACACTCATATCCTACTTTACATTAGTGGTGTGCATAACACTATCAACTCTCAAGCTCCAACTTGCTCATATCGTAGGCTTTGACCTACTTTTCCTGCATGTTTCTCATGTAAGGACTCTCTTGCCATTCTTCGCAACCCATCAGTTGGCTAGGTAATCTCAATTGTCCAACTATCTAGAAGGATACATTCAAATGCTCTTAGGTGTGGCTCAAGTCCACCCATCTCAGAAAAGCACTAAACTGGTGCATCCATTGCATCTATAGCAAAATCTTTTCACAATCAAGCCCAAATTTTATAGTCTATGACTGACATACCTTTCAAAACATGGCTGCAGTAGCAAATGTAGACCCATTTACTGGCCACTCGAATCATCGGCACATTCCATTCATTTCACAAGCCTAGACTTTTTATGGCTGAAAACTCAACTCGTCGCATTGCATGATCACACCCTTGACCGATAAGCTTCTGATGCACTCACTATCTCCGTCTAAAATTCATCTTCAATTCCACGCTTTTAGCTAACCAAGTTGCCAACATACTTTTTATAGAGTTTCGGAAGAACTGGCGGTTGTCACAATCTAGGACATTTCAGCAACATCTATGTGATTGTCAAATCTTCTAACAACACTCAAACAACATCGCACGATGGCGCAACATATCAACCAAATGTGCCTTGACATAATCCCTCTAAAAATAATACCCACTGAACAAAAGCCATCACTCGAAGATACCTCAATCCCATTTGGATGCTTCAAATTGAATCAACCCACATAGAGAAATACAAAATCAACGGCTGTGAGAGGGTGTGATTCTTATTGTCATAGGTCTTGGCTGACATAACTCAATCTAGCTTCATTGTATGCAACCAATCCCTCTCATACAGTAGCATAACGTTCACTGATTTTGATAAACATGGCGAACAACTATATCTACTTCAACGTAGTCTCTGTACGGAAGTTCACAATTTGATCATACTTTTGCAACAAAGTCACTCTGATACCATTTGTGACAGGCTTATTTTCAATTGTGTCAGCGGCACACAATTTACCCGTGCGGCACCCCAAGAGCTTCCTAACTAATATGAGTACCTAGGACACTCCTTTGACATGCCTGGTAGGCCCTAGAAGTTCCCCTTCAAGGCAACACACTTGGGACAAAAGCTCAGCGGAGGCTGGTAGGTTGTCACCAAGTATAACCCCCCCCCCCCTTATTGTAACACCACGTATCCTAGACAGATCAGAATGCAGAATTCCAGAAGTTGCAGGTGCCACCTACGGACCGTAGGGTGACCCACAGACCATAGGTGGTGGCCCGTGATTGGCCACCTGCAGCCCATCCCCAGAAAGCCCAGAAAATTTGGCTAAGGGTAGACCCACGCCAGGACCTACGGACCGTAGATCAGACCACGACCCGTGATCCAAGGCCGTAGGTCAGACCCCCAAATTTCAAATCCCAAGAATGATTGACGGTTGACCAGAACGGATCGTCGGTCCATCCACGGTCCGTCGGTAACCCCGACATATTTTAAGTCAGGGGTCGTTCGGTCTTTTCCCTATGCGTTGAACCTAAACTACGTCGTTTAACCCCTAAACTACGTAGTTTTGGTCAGTTTTAGCCTAGTAATTTAATTAGACTTAGTTTAGGTCAGTTTTAGCGTAGTAACTTAATTAGACTTTACCCAAGTCAACTCATTCTCCTAAAATTCATCAAGTTGAACAAAAAGAAGGAGAAAGAGTCAACCAAGCCCTAGTTCAAGAACGCATCGAGTTTTCATCAGTTTCAGCCCCGAAATCGAAAGATTTCTCCGTGGAATTCGTCACCAGGTATGTGGGATTTCACTAGTGGGTTCCTTTCACCCATTAGGTCCCTAGAATTCAGTCAGATTCTTGATTCCTTTCATATTATCTTGACCTAGGGTTTCTAGAATTTCAGCAGATCATTATGAATTAGTTACTCTAATGTTCCTAATCAGATTATCATGCTTTTAGTATTGTTTTGCATAGATTCTTTCAAAAACTCAGAACCATAGCTATGTAGTTCTTTTAGTTCATTAATTACACATGCTAGGTCAGTTATTTCAGATATACATGCCTCAGATTCAAATGTTTCATTATAAGTACATTAATGTTGCATTTTCAGTTAGCATGTCAGTATTTTTAGCTATTCAGTATTATAGAAATTTAGTCATAATGTGTTATTTACATAATCAGTTGGGAGTAGACTTAATACCGAGTTGGAATAGGGTCAATCACCCTCAAGTCCTAGAACTGCGTGCCCCCATAGGTTGTAAGTCCCCTATGTGGGCATCATTTTAATGATCACGCCAGTCATGCCTCTATACCTCTGGCAGGGTATATTGGGTCCTCTCGATAGGGCGTATACATCGGACTCCACATTTAGTTCATGTGGTTTTATGTCGGTTATTAATAGCTCCCTCACAGTCAGATTCTATTGCATTAACCATGTTATCAGTTATAGTCATATTTCAGTCTCAGCATGTTATAAACTTGGTCATTGCATTCAGTTAGTTCATGTTCAGTATTCTCAGTATAGTACCATGCTTATATCATATCATTGCTCAGTTATATGCTTTGTTCAGTTATGTTATTATTCAGCTTTACTCTATCCTGCATGCTCAGTACCTTTCAAGTACTGACGCATACTCTGCGCTACATCTTCTCGTGATGTAGGTTTAAGTTCTCAGCTTCCATATCATGCATAGATCGATTCCCGATCTTCAGCTCAGAAATATTTGTGGTGAGTCCTCATTCTCCGAGGATGACAGACATGGTTCCTTTGCTTTTAGTCTTAGTTTCAGTTTTTCTAGATTTAGTTGGGGCATGTCCTAGCATTTCTAGTCAGTTAGAGGCTATTTTCAAACATAGTTAGAATCAGCTTTAGCATTTGAGTTTGACCTTTCAGTTGTTGTTAAACTCTCAGTTTTATATATTCAGATAGTTTATGGGTATTCCCCATCACTTCAGTTTATCTCATGATTTAGCTTCCGCACAGTATTTCTTTACTTCAGTTTATTTAGTAAGCTTATGACATGCCAGCTCAGGGTTAGCTTGGGGTCACTCGTGATCCTAGGTCCCGTGTCCGCGTTTAGGGGGTAGCCTCGGGGCATGACAAACTTGGTATCAGAGCATTAGGTTTAAGTTTCCTAGGATGTCTGAAAAGCCGCACTAAGTAGAATCATTTTCATGGATGTGAAGTGCACCACATCTAATGAGGGGGAAGCTACGAAGTGTTTTAGGAAAGCCTCACTTTCTTGATATTCTTATCGTGCGTGGGTATGATATCCTTTTTAATTCGTCATTATGTGTTTCAGATCATGCCTCATTGCAGAGCTAACACAAGGAATGCTAACGCAGCTCCTCCAGTCCTAGATCAGGCAGTTTCGAATGCAGAGTTTAGAAAAGCTATCCAACTTTTGGCGCAGAGTGTGACTAACTAGAACAACCAGCAGGTTCCAGCTCCTGCGAATGCTAATGTTGGGTCAGCGGCAGCTAGAGTTCGCGATTTTGTTAGGATGAATCCGCCTGAGTTCTTAGGATCGCAGATTGGTGAGGATCCCCAAAACTCCATAGATGAGGTCAAGAAGATCTTTGGAGTGATGCCAGTGATAGGTAATGATAGGTTAGAGTTGGCATCCTATCAGCTTAAGGATGTAGCTCATATCTGGTATACTCAATGGGAAGAGAACAAGGGTACTGATGCAGCTTCTATCACTTGGGAATGCTTTAGTGATACTTTTTTAGACAGGTTCTTCCCAAGAGAGTTGGGTGACAAACTTGGTATCAGAGCATTAGGTTTAAGTTTCCTAGGATGTCTGAAAAGCCGCACTAAGTAGAGTCCTTTTCATGGGTGTGAAGTACACCACATCTAATGAGGGGGAAGCTACGAAGTGTTTTAGGAAAGCCTCACTTTCTTGATATTCTTATCGTGTGTGGATATAATCTCCTTTCTAATTTGTCGTTATGCATTTCAGATTATGCCTCCTCGTAGAGCTAACGCAAGCTATCCAACTTTTGGCTCAGAGTGTGACTAACCAGAACAACCAGCAGGTTCCAGCTCCTGCGAATGCTAATGTTGGTTCAGCTGCAGCTAGAGTTCGTGATTTTGTTAGGATGAATCCGCCTGAGTTCTTAGGATCGCAGATTGGTGAGGATCCCCAAAACTCCATAGATGAGGTCAAGAAGATCTTTGGAGTGATGCCAGTGACAGGTAATGATAGGGTAGAGTTGGCATCCTATCAGCTTAAGGATGTAGCTCATATCTGGTATACTCAATGGAAAGAGAACAGGGGTACAGATGCAGCTCCTATCACTTGGGAATGCTTTAGTGAGACTTTTTTGGACAGGTTCTTCCCAAGAGAGTTGGATGATAAACTTGGTTTCAGAGCATTAGGTTTAAGTTTCATAGGATGTCTGAAAAGCCACACTAAGTAGAGTCCTTTTCATGGGTGTGAAGTGCACCACATCTAATGAGGGGGAAGCTACAAAGTGTTTTAGGAAAGCCTCACTTTCTTGATATTCTTATCGTGTGTGGGTATGATCTCCTTGGGAATGCTTTAGTGAGACTTTTTTGGACAGGTTCTTCCCAAGAGAGTTGAGTAAGGCAAGAGCTCAGGAGTTCAAAAATTTGAGGCAAGTTAACATGACAGTCCAAGAGTATGAACTCAAGTTCACCCGACTCTCCAGGTTTGCTCCTCACATGGTTGCCGATTCCAGGGCTCAAATGAACAAGTTTCTGTATGGGGTATCCAACTTGGTGAAAACAGAGTGTAGAAATGTTATGTTGCTGGAAAATATAAACATCTCTAGGCTCATGACTCATGCTCAACAGATTGAGGGAGATAAGATTAGGGTACAGGCTAAGGAGAACAAGAAAGCTAGAACAGGTAACTATGAGTACTCTCTACAGAAATCGAGTGGTGGAAATCGCTCTCAGTTTCAGTAGAAATCTTCAGCTCCGGCACCTTCATCAACTAGTGCTCCATCCTCCAGATTCTGACAGGATCAGAAAGGTAGGGCATCAGGCTCTAAGTCTCAGGGGAGTGTTTCATGTACCAGAACCTACCCAACTTGTCCTAAGTGTGGTAAGAACCATCCGGGCGAGTGTCTTGTAGGAAAGGAATGGTGTTTTAGGTGTGTTCAGACTGGTCACAGGTTGAGAGATTGTCCTTCTTCTAAACAGGGTCAAGGAGGTAATAATGGTAGAGCTCAGTCCACAACTTCAGTAGCACCAGCAGGTCACCTGACTCAGCAGGGTAACTTATCTGGTACAGGTGGCGGGCATTGCCAAAACAGGTTGTATGCTCTTCAGGCTCGCTAAGATCAAGAAGATTCTCCTGATGTAGTTACTGGTACGTTACGAGTATTTAACTTAGATGTTTATGCTTTGTCAGATCCAGGGGCTACTCTTTCCTTTGTAACTCCTTATATAGCAGTCGTCTAGAAACTCTCTCAGAACCCTTCTCAGTCTGTACTCCAGTTGATGACCCAGTTATAGCTAAACGAGTATACAGATATTACCCTGTCACAGTCTCTCAGAAAGTCACCTCAGCAGATCTTGTAGAATTAGAAATGGTAGATTTTGATATCATTCTAGGCATGGATTGGTTACATTCCTGTTATGCCTCAGTCGATTTGTTTTCAGTTTCCAGACGAACCAATCTTAGAATGGAAGGGTAGTAGCTTAGCGCCTATGGGTCGATTCATTTCTTAAAGATGATCTCTAAGGGTTATCTCTATCATCTAGTTCGGGTTAAGGATTCAAGCTCTGAAACCCCAACTCTTGAGTCAGTTCCAGTAGTTAATGAGTTCCCAGAAGTGCTTCCAGAAGATCTTCCTGGAGTTCCTCCCGAAAGGGAAATCGACTTCGGAATTGATCTCCTTCCAGATACCCAGCCTATTTCTATTCCTCCATACAGAATGGCTCCAGCTGAGCTTAAGTAATTGAAAGAGCAGTTGAAAGACCTTCTAGATAAGGGCTTCATCAGACCTAGTATTTTGCCATGGGGTGCACCAGTGTTGTTCGTGAAAAATAAAGATGTTCTCTCAGAATGTGCATTGACTATCGCCAGTTGAACAAATTCACCATCAAGAATAAATACCCTATCCCCAGGATTAATGACTTGTTCGACCAACTTCAGGGTGCTAGTCGTTTTTCAAAGATAGACCTCAGATCCGGTTATCATCCGCTCATAGTCAGAGATAGTGACGTCCCAAAAACAGCCTTCAGAACTCAGTATGGCCATTATGAATTCGTAGTTATGTCATTTGGACTAACCAATTCTTCTGCAGCTTTCATGGATTTGATGAACAAAGTGTTCAAGCTGTATTTGGACTTGTTCGTTATCATCTTTATTGATGATATCTTTATTTACTCTAGGAATGAGGAAGTACATGCAACTCATTTGAGGGTTGTTCTGCAAACTCTCAAAGATCGCCAGTTTTTTGATAAGTTTAGCAAATGTGAGTTTTGGTTACAATCAGTTGCTTTCCTCAGGCATATAGTATCTAGCGAAGGGATCTGAGTGGATTCTCAGAAAATAGAAGCAGTGAAACAATGGCACAGACCTACCTCTCCAATAGATATCAGAATTTTCTTGGGTTTAGCAGGTTATTACAGAAGGTTTGTGGAAGGATTTTCATCCATAGCTTCTCCATTAACTAAGTTGACTCAGAAAAAGGTTAAGTTTCGGTGGCCAGATGATTGTGAGAAAAGCTTCGCAGAACTAAAAACTAGGTTGACTACAGCTTCGGTTTTGACTCTACTAGAGGGTTCAGATGGTTATGTTATCTATTGTGATGCATCTAGAGTCAGCCTAGGTTGTGTGTTGATGCAGCGAGGTAAGGTTATAGCTTATACTTTTAGACAGCTTAAGGTGCATGAGAAGAATTATCCGACTCATGACCTCAAGCTTGCAGTAGTGGTGTTTGCACTTAAGATTTAGAGACACTACTTATATGGTGTTCACGTAGATGTGTTCACATACCATAAAAGCCTTCAGTATGTGTTCACCCAGAAAGAGTTGAATCTTCGCCAGAGGAGATGGCTTGAATTCCTCAAGGACTATGACATGAATGTGCTTTACCATCCTGGTAAGGCCAATGTAGTAGCAGATGCTCTTAGCAGACTATCTATGGGTAGTGTAGCACATGTTGAGGAAGAAAGAAAAGAATTAGAAAAGGATGTTCACAGGCTTGCTCGCTTGGGAGTTCACCTTATGAGCATATCAGATGATGGTGTAACAGTTCAGAATGGGTCAGAATCTTCATTGGTAG
>JAJONR010008103.1:0-30621 GCA_029582245.1 Solanum etuberosum
TAAACCCCCCCCCCCCCAAAAAAAAAAAAAAAAAAAAAAAAAATGGGGGTAGGGCCTAAAATTGTTATTTCATAAATGGAGTAAAGATTTAGTAGTTTTTTTCTAGCACTGTTATTGCTCAAATTTTAGTAGACATACAACATGATTAGAGTGGAGAAAGTCAATTTTCACTTTATTTCCCTTTTTGTGTTTTTTTTTTCTTTTTTTCCTAGGCACTTTACGGTCTACAAATTCCGTTTCATGTTAATTGTTTATTTTACTATAAATATTTATTTTAAATTACTTATCAATTTACAAAGTCAGATAAAATTAATAATTTATATCTCATTTCACCCTTAGGATTAATTCTTGTTTTATTTGAAAGTAAATATAATTTTTTAAGTTTCAAAAATGTTTCTTAAAGAATAAATTAGTGAAATTGCATATTCTTCTAATTCCTTAAGGAATATATAAAAGGGAAATTCGATAACTAATATGAGACAGAGGAGTATGTGTGATCAGAGACGAACCAGGATTGGAAGACGGCGGAGGCACTATTAAAGTTGAATGTGAGTTAGTGAAGCAACGACACTTTATCAAAAAATATTGTCAAACAAGTATAAAATCAAGTGTATATATAAATATAAATTTAAAAAATCTAGCATAATTCACTCTATGATTTGATGGTATTGACCCTTATAGTGTACACTCGAAGATTGCTAGTTCGAATATCGAGAATCGAACTCGCGAACAGCGAGTTGCAATGATGCCAACAACCAGGTGTTTGACCACTACACCATCTCAACTTTTATGTCTTAGGGTGCACATTCAGTTATATATTCCTTATTTCGGAATATACGTGTATATACACAAAAAAAATTCTGAAGTGAACGGGAACACGTATACCCACACCCTCAAGGGTGGGTCCGCCTCTGTATGTGATGCAGCATGAAATCATAGGGAATATAGATATAAATAAATATTTTTTATCAAACACACATTTTGAAATCATCTGAGAGCTGCTTTTATTAGTACTTCACACATGTAGCTAATTATTTATAGTTTTTTTTAAAAAAAAATCTATCAACATCTAAAGATATTGATTTATATTTATCAATAGGTATCAATCTCATTCAATTTCAAAGAATGGAGACTAATGAGTATATGGTACCAAGTTTCAATAAAAAGATGTTCTAGATGTGTCCCATAATGTTGCATAATAATATATGCTTTAGGAACACTCCATGTGTTGAGACATGTACATTAATATAGGACTTTTGTTTAGTCCTAGAATAGCTTTGGCAACAACCATCAAATGCTTTTTTATGTTACTATTTTTCTGGCCCAACTCAAAGAGACTACTAGCTAGGGTTAATTGCTTGGTTGGCTAGCAAAAAGAAAAATTATATCTCAATTTCTAAGAAATAATATACTTTTCTCTCTATCTTTTTCCTTTCAAATGTTTTTGGTTGTTATTAAATGTGAGTCCTAACCAGATTTCTCATGTTATATGTAAAATCATCACTAATTTTTCATAAAGTGTATTTTTATTTATAAGTACCATCTAAAAATTGATTTTCCTCACCTCAATGCTATACTTCGGCAGTTGAACTAAGAAGTTTTAGCGAACACTACTATATATCATGTCAAGACGGAATTTCAGTTTGTTAATGCAGGTAAGTGGCAGGGTCAGCCATAAATTGGGTTGAATACATGAATGAGTATACAAGTCAAGTCCATACACCATTAGGGCCTTGTTTGTGTTTCTTTTGGGCCTTCTTTGTGTTCACACTTAACATATGACATTAAAGAGAAAAAGTGTATAAATGCAAAATAAAAGTTCATAGTTTTGGGACTCATCTCGGAGTTCGTTTCAGGGCGGGGCATTGGCTAAACGCTTCATGGCACACGAGCAGAGGTTAGTTATGTGATACTATCTATATATGTCACTTGTAAAACTTTTTTTTCTATTTCTACTAGAAAAGTTATTTTTTTCATTTTTAAAAAGCTTGTTTTTTCATAAGACATTTTCTAGTTCATGTCATTAGTGGGTTATAAGTTCATATGAATAAGAGAAATACTTAGTGTTTCCCTACAACAATAACTTTAGATCGAATATTCAGTTCAAATATATATATATATACATATTATACATAGTGGGTATATAATTTCATTCCTGTAGTCTGATCCCTCTCCAGATGCTTAATTAGTGCATCCTTTGGCCCCAAAGAAATACAAAGATCATAAATTACTATTTTGTTACTATTATCACTCCTAAAAGAGAAAAGAAACTAAAATGAATAATGGTCAGAGTCTTATAACAAAATGAACAGTATTCTAGTTTATATGAAGGATCTTGAGTACAAATTTGTATAATATTGTTATAAATTTTCTCATATCATATCTTTAGTAATAGGGGTGGTTGGATAAAGCTAGTAAAACATTTGTTTTCTAAAAATAAAATAAAATTAAGGCACTCATTTTTTTAAAATATTTTAGTACTTTGAATCAAACAATTCAAACTACATATTAATAACTAAAGTTTTTACATTAAAATCTAAGTTAATATATCATAAACAAATGACTAACATCTTATCAATTAAAATTAGTCCTTACTTTTATTAATAACAATATTATAAAGTGAAGTTAAACACTTTTTATTAGTTTAAAAAAATACACTGAATTTTATTCTACATGAAACTTTCATCCGTGTTGATCTTAATATATTTGAATGGAGGGAATGACCAACTAATGTATATAGGAGCATCTCGATCTAACTACGGATCAAACACAATGAACATTAATCGCGTACTCAATAATTGAAAAGTGGATATATTGCGGATTACTAATATATAGAAATGGTGGTTTCAACGTGGCTACTTAATGGTAATACAATTTCATATAAGGCTATTATAGTTATTTAACCATTAGCGACATGTACTTACTTTCTAGTGATAATGCGTTTGTAATTAGATGCATGAACGGAATAGACACATACACATACTTCTTTTCCACATTTAACCATTAAATTTAAAGTGAACAATCTTCCATTTTATGTTCTATTTATATGGCATTTAGATTTTTATTTTTTTATTTTATTTTTATTTTTATATGGCACTTTGATTTGATATGGTGTTTAACAAAAAGAAAAGAAAAGATATTAACCAAAAAAAGAAAGATACAAAGAGTTACTATAATAGGAGGGTCCAACTTCGATTAAATCAAGAATCAATATTAACTTAACTGATTGACTCTAATATTATGATAAGAAATTAACTTTACTTAATTAGGCATAATATATACAAACCTAAAAACTAATTCATGAAGTAAGTATGTATAACTTAAGATCTCATAAAGAGACCCTTTGAGCTACAAATTTGATAAGATATTTCATAAGTCAATTTGAACTACATATTTATTCGCCTCGTATTGGATATATAAGTTCAATTTATAAACAGATCAAAATGAGCTGAATTAATAAACAAGGATATTAATTTTTCTTTCATTGGCTAATTTAGCCACCCCACTCAAGATCATATAAATAAATTCCTTTTAATCCCTAAGTAGCAGAGATGTGGAAGCTCAACAATGACTCTAAAAAACATGATCAATAAAATAAACATCCTCAAGGGAGATGTGCATACAAGAAATGTCAATTCCTCCTCTATACTTATCTTTTTAGGCAAATGAAGCCAATAAATTATGACTAGTTAGTCTTTATCACAAGATTTTATCATGTTACAAAAGCAAGGGAATCATTTTTGGGCATATTACTAAGGAGTAGGTTTCTTGACCAATGCACACACAAAAGAAAACAAAAACAAATTAGCACACAAGTATAGGTCACTTGTACATAGTACTAAGGAAGAAGAATCAAGAAAATTCAAACTACTCTAGAGTTTATTTACTATATATCAACCTCTTAAAAAATTAAAATTACGTAGAAAACATCTAGCAATGTTTAGGAAGAAAGTGAAATATCTACTTTCCCCCTAGTCCTAGCTCCTCCTATGTATACATTTTTTGTGATTGATAGTATTCCTACCACACATTTAGTTTTGGAAGTTGGGTGATTCCAAAAAAAAAAAGTATCTACTTCCCTATGATGCAAACTATGTTAAAGCTATAGCTTCTTGTTCAATACCTATGCAATACTTTTTTTTCTCTCGCTTGATGTCTGATATTCGCAATAAAGTTTGATTTTAATTCAAATCACAACATTGTAGGGTCCATTTGATTTTGATTTCCAAGGACTCTGAAGATCTGTAATTAAGAAGGGAGGAATTTCAATCAATCCACCACAACCTACATCGATGTTTGCAATGCTCTTAGACATTAATTGGAGTTCAATTCTTCCTAACTGATATGCTTATTACTCATAAATAGGTGGATAAAAGAAGAAACAAATTATTCGAGAAATCAAATTATCTCAACATTAATGTGCAATTATAATTCTCTATTGAAATATCATATTTGACGTCATTCAACAATTGGTCATGAGTAGTTGTACCTAGTCTTGTTTCCTAGGATTCTTAGAGTAATACGTATATATATATATATATATATATATATTGATCATTTATGGGGAAAACACTAAGCTAATAACCTTGTTAATTCATAATTTCCTAAGGTGGAATTTAGAAGCTAATTAAAAAAATGAAATTAATCAGCACTTGTAGTATCCTATATGATTTTGCTAAGGAATTGGCAATCCATAAAAAAAATCTTTTTGCTACTTGATTATAACCATTCTGTTTGGATTAAGCATGTATAATACTCATTTTAGAAGCTTCAATAAATCAACAAAGCATATGCCAAAACAATGACATTTGTGATCAAGTTGTGTTTTTAGCTCATGTACTAACATATTAATATATAATAAATTCCATAAGATTATTACTTCCCATTTTTTAATTTTTTTCCTAGAAAGTATTAGCTCGTGAGTTGAGAATTGTCCAGGGTCATATAGGATAATTAAATCAAATAACAACAACATATTCTAGTCTCACCAATGAAATTTTGGAACGCCTGAGTATACATCTGATCTTTATTACAAAGATAAATATGTTATTCACCCATACATAATTGATGTGGGAAACTCAACTCCCAACCACCCCCACACACTCAGAGACCTGTCAATTGGAGCATTGGGGGGGGGCGGGGGGGGCGGATACCATGACAAAAAAATAGATATTGGGTCTAGTTAAGTCAACTCCGAAATCTAATCCATGAGGTGAGGATTGTCCAAAACCATATAAAAACGTGATAATATAATTTGCACACCCAACATCAAGTAAATAAAGAATTCAGATGATTCTAGCTCTGATATCATATAAAAAAAATTAATCCTAAATTTGCATCAACCCAAAAAACTAGCTAGTTGATTAGGTAAGAGCTTTCCAAAATCATACAAGGAGAACAAGTCTACCATCAAGAACCAATGGTGGGAATACTCAAAAGATCATCATTAATGTCCATGGAGATGATCAAAGAGAAATGAGTACAAATATTGAACACTCAAACTATTTTCATACTATATTTTTACTTCCAAATGTTCAACAAGTAATTAATTCCATGATGGATCTTTTGGTTGGCTTGGCTTAACTTATATAGAAGAATATTGCTCCATTTAGCTAAGAATTAAAAGCAAATCCTAAATTTGCATGGTGCTATCAATGGCATAAGCCTAGGAAAATTAATAACTCATTGATGATCACTCAATTTTTAGACATTATTGTACTAGCTGACCATCATCATTTCTTGGCATGTGAAGATCAAATTGAGGGAAAATGACACAAAATTTGTGGATTAGAAAATAATCTTTCTTGTTTACTTGTTTTGAAGTTAATGGCACAAAAACCAGAAGAACAAACTATATATGTATCAAATTAAACACAAACGCATTGAGCCATAACAACAACAACAATAACATAAATCAGTATAATCCACAAGTGGAGGCTGGAGAGAGTAGAGTGTTCGCAGAACTTACTTCTATCTCGGAAGGTAGATATGTTGTTTCCAATAGTCTCTCGATTCAAGGAAAAGCATATCGAAAAAGAAATAATGAGCACAAATAATGTTTCTTTAATAATCCATATCGCAATAGAAGAACAAAGTACAACTTGCAAACAATGTTCATATACCTACACACTAAAAAAGTAAAAAGATTTTCACTTAATATGTGTAAATATATGCACATATTTCTTGAGATATATATTGAAGTTTTTCTAAAAACAAACTTAAACATTTTACTCACCAATTGGTCCCCTATTTTCCCTTTTTGCCTTCTGAATCAAGCACTTCAATGAGTAACCACTTCTCCACTTGATCTTTGTACACCATGACCATTTCTTCAAACTACTAAGTATAGAAATAAAAATTGATCTCTAACAATAATTAATTAATGATTACTATAGCCAAGACGAAGCTCCAAATCAAGTTCACTTTCATCCACATCTTTCTTCCCTCCTCCTTCTTCATCATCGTCGTTAATAAGTGTAGGTCCAATTCTCAAACTAAGGTTACTAGCATCATAATAATTTTCATGCCTCGTACGCGATCCATCGTGGTGATGATTATAAACATGTTGGTTATAACTAGGGTTTTGAGGTAATTGGAAATGAAATTGATAACTATTCATTTGTGCCCTAGAATAGTGATGATGTTGTAATTCATCATGACTTGAAATAGGTGCATAGTTACTATACCTTGAATTATCAAAGACATAATTAGCTTCTTTGGATAATTTTGTTGAAGATTCTTGATTATTTTGCTTGGCTTTCAACTTGTCTTTTCTATGAATATTCATGTGACCTCCTAAAGCTTGAGCATTTGTAAATCCTCTTTTACAAAAATTACACTCATAGGAACGTCCTATACCGGTATTATCATCGTTGAATTTCTCTGATTCGCGATCGGTCGTCGTGTCTTCACTTGAGCTATCGGAATAGTTGTTGATCTTTTCGGATGCCATTTGATGATCGATGAGATTATCGTAGCTAGAATTGTTGTTTTTTCAAGGTCGGAAGAATCAGAAACAGACTCGAAAACGAAACCCTTTTCTCTTGTGTTTTTGAAAATGCACTTTTTTTTAGGGATTGCAAATCGAAGTAGTTTTTGTAATTCTTTAGTATAGTTGTGATGATCATTTTATAAGGACAATGACAAGGACCATAGAGAAATTTTTGTTTAGTTTTTAGGTATAAGGTTATTTTTCTTTGTTTATTGTATTTTAGTTGAAATTTGGATTAGTTTTACTAGCCTGCCGGCTTCCTATATACTTACTTTCAATTGTTCATTTATAAAACAACTTCTCACCGAAATGTAAGGTAAGACTGATAGATTTTTGTGATCGGACTCTTCTCTAGACCTTATGTATAGCGGGGACTTTAATATACCAGACTGTCCTTTATTTATAAACACTTAAAATTAATGAATTTTATTATATTATTAATTACTTCATTAATCTCAATTTATGTCTATATTAATTTGTCCCCGAAAAAAATGTTACACTTTCTTATTTATATAAAAAAATGAATCTTAATTTTTTTTTTTAATTTAGCCTAAATGAGATGATTTAACCATTTTAAATCACAAATTTCATAAGTATTTTTTTCTAAAGTTTTATTCCAAGATATAAATTGAGAGTGAAAAAAATATTATTTAACATGTTATAGTATGTTGCTTGTGCATGTTATTAATTTCACTTAATTATACACAATTTAAAAAATTTATTCAATCTGTTTTAATTTGTTTGTTTTTAACTTTTTTTTAAAGTCTGTTTAAAAATTAAAATATTTTTATTTATTGTTAATCTCTATTATATTTCCATGTCCCAAATCTTTATACGTGGGAATACAGCCACACGTGCAGCAGTGACTAAATCAGCAGTCACTAGTCCCACTCATAATTTATTATATTTAGTAATTTTTCTTACGCCATAATTTATTTATTTGTTTTGTCTATTTGTTCTCTAAGTTTGAAGAGATTAGACTAATCTGATTAGTACTACTATATGTTAAATTAGAATGTTCTAATTAAGATCTAATCTTTTCTTAGATCTCTTCAAATACTTTTTTAGTATTACTTCGTTTTAATTTGTTTGTTCTATTTTTTTTAAGTTCGTTTAAAAAAATGTCTTTTTTTCTTTACGTAATTTCAATTTTTCATGTGTCATGTTTAAGGCCACAAGATTTGCACATTTTTAATTTTAGGGGGCAAGATTTAAATTTTTTCATTAACTTCGTAAAATTCATGTCAAATCAAAACAAGACAAAGCGGCGATCAATATTTACTTCTAAAATTACTGTGTACATTTTATTAGTGAACTTTTATATATTTTTGATGGCTATACATGATCTTAAGGAGACTAATTACACTTCCGCAATGATGTCAAATTATATTCATTTAATTCATCATTGATATATAAAATATGTTATTATGAATTTAATACATACCAAATATCATATGTATACCATGTGAAAGTGCCTATCAAGATCATTCTCATAGTCAATAATTGATTAAATAGACAAATTCTACTTTCTCACACCTCTTATATTAATTAATAATATAAACAACTTTTATATTATTAATGCAATTTAAACGATCATTACTTTGTTTTTTCATGTTACTGCGTCAAATTTTGGTATTGAGATTAAATGTTGTTGTCAACTTAATCTGTATTAAAAGTATTAAAATTAATTTGTTTAATGGTGATTTTCTTCGAATTGTCCTCCCCCAAAGAAGTACATAAAATTCTCAGTCTCACAAATCTTGGAATTTCGTCCTTAATTTCTACTTCATTTTAATTATAATAATGAAGCTGTCATTAGCTCTCTTTGAATATATATATATATATATATATATATATTAAAATTCATATCATTTGACTCTAAAAAAAAAAAAAAATTACGACAAAGAGAAACATAAAGAGTATTTCTTTTCTGATATATGTATTGTCCTTTTCTTTGGGGCTTTCTTCTTTAAGGTTACCCTAGCAAAGTTGACTAGATCAATTAAGAGTTGATGCTTACACTTCCCCATTTTGAACTTCAAGAAAAACGAAAACTTAGAAGAAATTAAATAAAAAGATATAAAATGTGTTAGGGTTAAAGAGCATGTTTCGATGTGCTTATAACTGATGGCTTATAAGTCGAAAGTCATAAGGTAAATTTTTCAATTTACACATTTTAAAAATATGTTTTTTTTATTGATTAAAGGGCATGATATACCCTTTGACTTTGCTATTAGGAACTGATATATCCCTCATTACAAAAGTGACTCACATATACCTCTACAAGCCCTATCGTTACATAACGAGGGGTATATCAACTCTAAATCGCAAAGTTGAGATGTATATCAAGCCCTTTTCTTTTTTAAATTTTAACTAAAAGCATGACTAAAATACTTAAAAACATCCAAAATAAGTCAATTCAAACAGGCTCTGAGTCGGAAAAATAATGTTGATTATAACATGTCTTGTTGCGCCTCCATAGCTTTGCTATAAATTAATGATTAATCGGCCAATGACGCGTTTAATTAAGGATTGAAACAATCAAATATTATTATAGTGTTTTTTTTTTTTTTTTTTTAAGATGTCTTAATAACGAAATTAGTGTTAGCAGACGGCAAATTTAGTCAAAAATGCAAATCCAGTTAAGATTACAAAGATTTAAATATTTAGAGGACAAATCGAAGTTTAAGAATTAATGAAAGTTACACAAGTGGAGTTTCTAATGCATCTTATTGAATTGACCAAGCCCTTTAGTGTTCTTTTCGAAGTCCGTTCAGAAATAACTTCAGATATGCGGTACGTTAAGACAAATATCATAAGTTTTATATGATTGAACTTTGAAATTCGAGTATTTCTATCTATCTAAAGTTCACGCAAAAACATATGAACTTCTATCATATATGAACTAGAGACATATTTATCTGAAGTTGTGGTTTGTGTAACTGCAACCACAACTTCAAACACTGCATATCTAAAATTATTTCGAAATAAATAGATTAATGGTGATTCCAAAATTGGATATACGTCCACTTGGGCTCATTAAAACCAAGTAGGCCCATCTATCAACAGTTGGGCTCAGATTGTTTGAAGCCCAACTGATTATAGTTTGGGTCGACAAACTCCCAATTAAGTTTTGAATTTGGGCTTTCCAAGTTTTTGCAGTCGGAGAGCCCATACATATTATATAAAATTGCCAATTTAGAAACTAATTTAACTTTTTAAATTATCATTTTTTTTTAAATGTATTTATTTAATTTTCTTTCCCCCTCCCCCTCCCCCTCTATATATTTGATATGATGAAAAATATTTAATATTAAATAGGAAAAAATGAGTTCTCTTTACTATTGGCCAATTTAGAAACTAATTTGTAATATTTTCCAAAACATTTTCTCTATCATGGCAACACTTTTGTGTATATCATTGTAACAAAAGAGATATTTAGTCATTTTTCTTTCAGCGGCAACAGTTTTTGTTACAAAAATATTTAGCGACAATTATGTTAAGTATAATTTACATAAATCTCATAGTGTTGAGAGCTAATTATAATTACATTATTCCCTTACTCTTTTCCAAATTACAAAAATTCCTTAAAATTTATGGATTTCGGATACATCACTGGACTTCCGGATACTTTAGCAGACATATGGATACATAGGTGAGGGATGTATCCGAGAGGTAAGGGATGTATCAGAGAGGGGATAGGACATCCAGATACATAGGTGAGGGATGTATCTGAGAGGGAGATAGAGATGTATCAGCAAGAGGAGAGTGATGTACCCGAGAGGAGATTTTTGAAATTTTTTTAAATGATAGGGAATTTTAGAGATTATGGTAAAATAAATGTGTATTTTGATAATTTTTCCTTAAGTTAATATCATTGCATCCATAGTCACTAAAGACTTCTAGCGATACTAACAAAATAATGCTTATTATTATTTATATATATTATTATCACTAATTATAATATAACGATAATAATATTATTATCATAAAATTCTTTATTTATCATAGCGTGTTATTTTGTTAGTGAAAGCTATGCTTGGTAGGGGTGAATTATTTGGGTGAAGTAAAGAAGATGTTGATGAATTGCTCTACCTTTTCCCATACCTTTTCATTTTCAGAGTGTCACTATAATATAGTACAAAAATTTAGCATCGATTTTCGAGCCTGAATATCCCACCTCGTGATGAAAATGAAAGGGATCGAAAACTACTGGATAAAAAACTAAAAGTAAACATTATATAATTGTTCTTTTTGTTGTATAAGAAAATGTAATACGTTATAAATAGTTTGTATTTAAAAAAAAAAAAAATTAATTTACCTCATGTATACTAAAATCTTATATTTTAATATAGTCTTCTTTAAGTACTTTATTAAACAAAAATAATATCTAAAATATTATTTATATATAATCTAAGCAAATATTATAAATGGATGGAGACAGGTGTTGGTGGTAGCGAAGGAGTCGACAACCAGAGTAGAATGTCAATTATATATGGAACTTGTCTTGTTGTGATCGCTACTTTGGTCCGAAAAAATCATATTCAATTTTCAAAAAACTTGTTTATCTAGTCTAGATAAATAACCGGATAGAAACATTTTGATCAATCATAGATGACCTCGCGGACTCGAATCACTGACATTCGTCGTAGAGTAAAGGATCACTTCTTAGGTTCCCCGACTGATTCTACCATAGAGGTGCTTGGCTTATAGGTATGTGTAGGTGCCCTTTGTCTCTCTTTTGAGCTCATAACAATAAAATAAAATAATTCCAAAAGAGCATTTTTAAAATTTTGTTGTTGGAATTTTTGTTTAGAATAGCAAGACATGGTATGATGAAAGAACACAAGAGACATGACGTTTAAAGGGTCAGAATAATTCAAGTGATGTACTGTCAAGGCTATTATTAACTCACACATTTGAATGTGCCATTTTGCATTCAATTTGCTTTTCTTTGACCATCACTTGCTTTTCTTGTGTTGCACCACATCAAGAATCTCCAGATCAATACTTGCGGGAATGATTATTGTTATTATAGTTAGTAAAACATTCGATCGGGTTGAACTGGTTCGGTCCTAACTCCTTGATAAGATTAGGCTAAGATTTTCACGTCTATTTAAAATCAAAGATTTTTAGCCTGACATAAATAAGTTTGTTGACCTTTGAAGCTTGACCGAGGTTGGATTAGGCCAATCAACGGGCCAAGCTAGTGAAAAAAAATGTTTAATATTTGAAATTTAAAATATAAAAAATGAAAGTAAATTAGGAACTAAAACTAATAGGTCGAAGTATACACTATTTATATACTAATTTATATGTATATTATATGAATATTTGATATAATGTATATATCAACTATACACTTTAATCTAGATGCTTGAATGATGCATACCCATAATTATCACTTAATTAATTTAATTTAACTTGAGCATCATGTTAATTACTAACCACCCATCTTAAATGAACCAACTTTCGATCCATAATTTTTAATTTTGTCCATTGCATATATAGCATTTTTTTCTATTTTGGTTGAAATTAGATTTTTGTATTAATGTCCTTAGCAACTCCATATTATGGTAAATTTTCTTAGTCAATTGATACTCTTTTAGATCTAGCATAGGCACATAATTAGTTTTTATCAACACTTTTAATAACTTGTTATTGAATATCATCTCTATTGTACACATTTTTCTTTTGATAAACAAGGTTATAATTAATTTGCATCATTATAAAATAATGACAGAGCGCTCTGATCAACTATTATAAATATTATTCATAGATGTCCCCTTTGTCTTCCTTTCATTTTTTTTTTGCTTAAAAGAAAATATTTATAACTTAGTTAAAACAGACGGAATACATGCATCTTCGACTCTTCTTCGTTATTTAGACTCTTCTAAGTCCTTAACGAAGACGACTCTCATCTCTCGCATCAATGGATCATTATAACAAAAATAATTTTTAGCGGTAATAAATATACACATTAATAAAGAGTGTTAAAGTCTTTACTGGAATTAGTTAATTGTCATTAGATCTAATATTGCTCAAGGTTTTAGGGATATATACAAAGAGTACTAAGCTAATTACCGTTAATATATATATATATATATATAGCGGCAAATAAGCTATTGTCGTTAAAGATCATATTTGACGTAGTAAATGACGTAGCAAAATGTTATATTTAGTATAAATTATAGCATTTCG
Organism: Solanum etuberosum; assembly: GCA_029582245.1. Classification (NCBI taxonomy): domain Eukaryota; kingdom Viridiplantae; phylum Streptophyta; class Magnoliopsida; order Solanales; family Solanaceae; genus Solanum; species Solanum etuberosum. Next base: position 13,193 of record JAJONR010008103.1, read on the forward strand.
AAATAAATGAATCATCGAGTCTTTGATTGCGAGTCATGCCTGAAATTATTAAGCTGAGGATATGCCACCAAAAAAGTCCTATAGTGGTATATTATTAAGCCGAAATAAAAATTTACAATTTAAGAAATTCAAACTACATATTTGAACAAAATTTCAATATCCTGTCAAACTAGCTAATTTCATATTGCATATCCAAACGATGTAAACCACACCTACTGGGTTGTGGTTGGGGGCATATTGTCAATGATTTATAGTTTTGTCATTAGACACTTTTTCCCAAAATCTGATAGTTTGCATGTTCCCGACAACCTCTGGGTGTCAATGGGCATCATGACATTACCTAAAATAGAGAATGAGAGCTGTTTTGGTCAGTAACATTATAAACAAGTAAACAACTTTCCTTAATTAGTACAAAGAAGCACTTGTATACTTTCCCCTATTTTTTATTCTCTTATATATATATATATATATATATATATATGATTTAATATACAGTACCTACCAAGTACCACTTCTTATTCAATGGCAACATTCAATGACGATGGTAGAATTTTCATTAAAAACGATCAAAATATATAGACATAATAGATATACATGGTAGGACGTGATGTAGGATACAAATTTTCTTGTAGGATGCATATGTCTACTTGTTCAATTTTTGTATAAGTTTAAGTGTCTATTTGTATACATTCAAAGTTTGAGGGTATAGATATCCGCTAAGATCAAATATATAGGCCGAATATAATATGAGCACAAATTATTGATGACAAGAATACTTTTTGACCAACCAATTAACTGAGGGTATTTTTGTTCAATTTCGCATAATTTAAGGATATTTAATCCTTTTTGTAGTATTTATCAAGAAATTTGTCTAATAGTTACCTAAGACCCTTTTACATAGTAAATATCTTTTAGGCATCATGTCATATAATTTAGCTCCTGTTTGAATATAGATATTGAAGTTGAAGTTTAAAAATATGAGTTTTTATAATTGTGATTTATGAAATTTGAAATTTTGTGTACCGAAGAGAAATTTGTCTCAAAAATCAGCTCAATTTTTAAGAACTTGAGAATTAGTTGAAAAATAAAATGTGAAACATATTTGAAGACAAATTTTAATATCTCATCAAGAAATTATGATCAAACGCTAGCTGAAACTCTGTTTAAGAAAATGTAAAAAGGATAAGAGCCAATAATGCATGACTCATACTAACTTCTATTCTAGCTAGTACTTCATAAGATAGAATTGTCAATTCTTGAAAATTAAAGTTTTCACAATGGTTAAGGAAATATTAATAGTACAACATATTTTTTCAGTTGGTCCTTATATAAGCTACATGATTTTTTGTAAAGCTCAGAGACATTATTTTTTATAGTTTTTCATGCGGTGTCTGGAGTTTGTTTCGATTAAATTTGAAGCGCACACTACAAGGCCTATTTGGGGGTGTCGGTCCGCTCCCAACTAGATTTTCTCCATACCTAAGACTCGAATCCGAAAACTCTGATTAAGGATAAAATAATTTCAGCACCACACCACAACCCATGTTGATAGTTCAGAGACATCATTAAATGTTGGAAGCTATATAGTATATTTTATATTCATCTGGCATAAAAACATTTTAGCTTACTACAGTCTGCAATATGATAAAAAGGCAATAAGACTTTATATGCAAAAACTTGTTAGTACCTTTTTATGTGTTTATTGTCTTTATTTTTCAGTCAACTATACTCATTGCCTAGAGGAAGTTACTTAGTACAGTAGATATGATATGTACTGTTGGTATATAATGCTTTACTCTAAAGTACAATAAAAACTTTTCTAGGTGACATAACAACACCCTTAGTTTGAACTTGTTACAAAATTGAAAAATTACTTGAACTAGTGATCTCGGTCGACATATTACAACGAAATTATGTAATTTTATTACATATGTATACGTATAACATGTATTTGTGTATCGAAAAACCCTAGCAGTTACTATCCACACATGCAGTTGGTCGTAGATACATCCAACTTACACTTTGAAATAACATACATACATATGTATATATTTACACTCGTATATTGTATAATGTTTTGATATTTTCTTATGGCTTCCTTGCTTTTCTCACATTTTAATGTTATAAATTATAGTACATAACGTGTTTTATTATTAAAATTATAAAATCTCATATTTAGAAGTGATTCACCTATAAATATAATTTAAATAATGGTTCAATCTAAGGGTGGAGGTAGGTATATGAACCTCTTCGTCATAAAATTATATTATTTATAAATAGTTAAAATTATTTTTATGTATATATAGTAGATATTGAACCTTTTTTTAACTTCTTCATGTATTTACTTTTCATATTTTGAACTTTTTATCAAAAATTCTATCTCCACCACTGATTCAATCACGAAGGCTTTAAAAGTGAACATGAGCTTTTCTTGTAATTTAATTAAAATAAAGGGTGGTACTTCATGTCGATTCACTTTCCTGATAAATGCAACATTTTTCCATGTGCACCAATGCATTTTTACATGCTTGCAAGGCCATAAAAATGAAAATGATTGTCCTTTCTCAAAGTTTGTACTTAGTGTAGATCTAGGAGTTCATTTACTTGCTTTGTCTAATATAAATTTTATTAATTCCAAAATGCTAGAAAGTAAAGCAAAGTATCAACAATCTTTGTTAAAAGGTTTGATGAAGATGACATAAATAAGTCATGTCTAAGCAGAGCCAAAGATCGTTCAATGCACAAAGCATCTCGTTCACGTTATAAGGTCCGCACTCCAAGGGGGTGTAAGCTAGGTAGCTAGCTAGTATATCCTAACACAAGCATAAGTAATAGATTTTACGATTTGAACTAATAATAATCTTTAGTCATCAAATAAGAATAACTTTATCATTGCTCCAATAAGCTTCCTCTTATGTGTCTAAGTAGACTATGAACACTATATCTTAACTATGTCTTTCTAATACCCTAATTTCTGGTATTAGATCATATATGCAGACTCTTTACACAAAATCTTCTCAAATAACCACTTAAACCCATTAAATAACACATAAAATCACATAGCAATAACATACATGGACTAATTATTAACATATCAATCAACTCACTCAACTGATCATGATTTCAAAACTACAAAAAATTGAAAAAATAAATAGAGGAGAGAAAAAGAAACGCAACAGAAGAGAAGAACCTACGATTAGCTTTTCGAGAAATTTCAACTTTAGATTCAAAAGCTTAAATTATACTCCTTATTTACATTCTAAAAAAGATAATAGTAAAAGAAACAAACTAAAGAACTTCAATAACAATATTATACTTAGAAGACATTAATTTTAGAAGATTTACTAAAGTTACAATACCTACATACATACCATAGAAATTAAATATTGAAGGAGACAATAGTAATTAATAAGAAATGAATCTAAAATGAAACAACAATATTATCTTAGCTGTCTTCATGGCAATCACATCTTTCCATCTTCAATCTCAACTAAAATAGTGCACTTTTTGTTAAACTTTCTTTTATTTCCTTTTTTTCTTAATTCTTCTTGAACAACAAGCACCACAAACCTTAAAGCATTAGAAATTTATTCTAAATGTAACCAAGTCTAAGCTCCAAATCCAAATCATCTTTTGATTCACTAATCAAACCAATTCCCAAATCCAATCTCAAAAATCCACTCCTCTTCACCACTTCACTACATTCTTTTCCATTTTCCTCAAATTTAGCACATCCCATTTTTGTCAAATCTCCATTTTTCATCTCATGAGAGCCACCGCCCGCCGCGGTAGAAGAAGAAAATGAATTAGGAGATAATAATGGAGGTAATGTTGAAACAAAAGGAGGGAACAATTTTGTTAAAGGAGAAGATGGTGATGAAACAAAACTAGGGTTAGGGTTAGGGTTTGATTCGAGAATTGTTGGTGATTGAAGTCTAAGCCTTGCTCTATCTCTTCTATGAACATTCATATGACCACCAAGAGCTTGAGCTGATTTAAATTCTCTTTTACAAAAGCTACATGTGTAGGATCTTGGTGGCCATAAAAACCCTCCAACTAAATCTCCACCTTGATGATCTACATAATTATTATCCCATGAATATTCTTTAACATTCTTCATGGTTTGGTGTTTGTTGAAGTACTTGCTACTACTTTTTTCCATGGCCTATAAAGACAACTAGGAACAAAATTATTTTTTCTCTTATATTTTAGTGTTTTTTTTTGTTTGGAGGGAAGTGATAAGGGAAGATATATAGGGTTAAATGGGAGAGTTACTAGCAGGGCATAGGTGGTGATGATATAGAGCTTACATTTGGGATATTGTGCTTGTATTTGTGAGAGACAAAAAGGTAGTGGGATTGTGGGGGGGGGGGGGGGTTGAAGGGGTGGAGGGTGTAGAATTGAAGAAAATCCCATTGGTGACATTATTTAGGAGTAAGAGTTTAACTTTTATGTATTGCAAAAAGTACTTACACATAAATAGCGAGATGCAGTGATTCTTATATATAATTTTTGAATTTTATTCATAATTAATTCGCGAGATTTGAGACTGCCTTTCTTAGTTACGATCCTTCTATCTCAATTTATTTACATCATTTTTTAGTCGGTCCAAAAAAAGAATGAGATGTTTCTTTATTTAGTAAGAATTTAACTTAAAACTACTCATTTTATCTCTATAATAAGATGATGTATAGTCACACAACTGTCTATTACTTGTTTTAGACCACAAGTTTAATAAGTTTTTTCATTCTTAAACTTCAGTCTAATCAAATACCTTCACATAAATTGGGACGGGGAGAATATATTGGTTAGGTTTTTCGGTAAAGTTGGACGCAAACAAAGGAGGAACTCTTTTTGTTAGGCCACAAAGGCCATCTCCCACTTCTACTAATTGTAATAGCTATGATCCTATTGTATCCCCCTTGAACTCTACTAGCAGGCATACAACTCTGCCTCTCTCCTTTGTAACCAAAAAAAAAAAAAAAAAAGGGGGGGCGGGGGTGTGGGGATGACCAAAAAATACCCCCGAACTATTCAAAATAGGTCAAAAATACCCTTGTCATTATATTGTTGGCTCAAAAATATCCTCCAATGCTCCAATTAGTCAAATAGCTCAAAATATACTCTTTCCACAAATGCTTGCTCCAAAACAACGGAAATGCACCAATTTTACCCTTAAACTATTCAAAAATAGGTCAATTTTACTCTTGAACTATATACATTTAGATTAATTGGATTTAGGTAATATTTATACCTAAGTTTTCTTTAATAAATACTAGTTGTAATATATTATAAAAATGCCAACTAAGTTCCTATCATGTGCTAAAATTTATTATAATGTAATAAATTTTTGCCCTATATATGTATAACTTAATTCTTGAGAAGAAATATATCCTATCTGGCTTTATCCTGCCAATTTTAGCCTTTTGCTTATTCTAGGAAATAGAATCAGAGGATGTTCCTCTGATTTACAATAAATACAGTTTAAACCTTATGTCATCCTTTTTCATTTACAATTCCAATGCTCAATTCAACAATTCAAAACAAATATTTTGAATACTTTTATGAATTTTAGTTTTTTTTTTTTAAAACTCTATAAGTTAGGTTATAAATCAAAGTTTTATGGCATTGGGTTCGATTAAATCTGGATTCGAACATTATAGAGCTTATTTCTGGAGGTGACGCTTCCAATATGATTTTTCTATTTTTAGAGACTCGAACGGGAGACCTCTGATAAACAATGGCGGAATCGGAATTATCATTAATTAAGGGTTTCAAAATATAAAGATATAGCATGTATACCCAGAAGTCGAAGAGGATTCAACATCTATTATATATACATATAAAAAAATTTAACTATGTATAAACAATATAATTTTCATTAAAATGGGTTTGGAAGGACATCCTTAATCCTACTTGGCTCCGCCCCTGCTGATTACAAAGGTATTATGCAACTTAATTATTTGAAAATAGGAGTTTTAATATCATTTTATTATATAAAAGTTTTCTTTTCTAACACATTACACAAACAAAGTCAAAACATTTTGTTAGATTTGAAAACCTAAGAATTGATGCATGTCAATATATGACATATTTCTCATTCTAATTTTCCTTTACGTAATCATTATTTTTGACAGTTGGATTATTTTATTTTATTTTCAAAAAGTAGATTTCATATATTCCATGTATTCTTCTTAAAATAGAAACCACAAAAGACTGATTTTTAATCTAAAAATGATAGTATATGCTTAACAACTGATAGAGAAAGACGATAATTCAAAGTAAAAGGCTTTTATTTGTTTAAAGGGATATGCAATAAACCTTGGTTCTAATACATAAAAGCTACTTGTCAATATTCTTCATTTTAATAATTATGAGTAGTACTCTTTATATTCTAATACAAAACATGTAATGCACTTTTCTTGTCTGTCCTAAAATTTGATAAGATATACTTTTTTATTCTTTTTTAAAAAAGATTTTATGATTTAGAAATTTAAAATAAATTATAGATATTTGTATTGTTATATATCATCTTATTAAAATAAAAATCAGAAATTTAATGTTAAATTATTACTAAATATTGAGCCAAGTTTCTATCAGAAATAATTTTTCTATTTCACAAAAATAAGAATAAGATTTGTGTAGACGAGACATCTTACCCTTTCCAAACCTCACTTGTAAAATTATATTGGAAAGATATATTTTTCAAAATTGACTAAAAAAGAAAAATATGGTCACATAAATAGGGTGAAAGTCTAGATTAGATCAACACTTAATGAAATTAATTAATTATAGCAACATAAATAATTATGACTTATTTTAAATTACAAATTTTATTTTATTTTTTATTTTTTTTAACTTTCTTATCGAGTCAAAATGAATCATACACGAATTGATTAGAGAGTGATGCACTACCAGAAAGATGAAATTAGCTACGAAATTTATCAGTTATTTTAAACTAATTCATCTCAAATACTTCTAGGTAATTGAACTTTGTTATAATCTATCACTAATTCATAGTTAAATAAAATTAACACAACTTCTTTGCTGTTTATATATGAAATTTTATCTGTCGTTAATTATTGCTCATAGCTAGTGATGGGAATTAGTGCATGCATGTAATGATGAGTAAACAAAAGAAAATATCTATGTAGAAATATAGTGTGAGTAAATTTTATTCCAAAGATTTGGTTTCCATTTAAAACAAAGAAAAAGGACTTCTTTTTCAGAGTCACTCAAACTATACAAAAGATCGTACTATGTTTACCTCTAGATTTATTGAATGACTGGTGGCCAATTAGAGCCACCCAACCATAATTATTTAAAAGTATAATTCATAGCCGTAATTGCAGAGTTATTTAATTAATTTAGGTTTGTTTTTTTTGCTTTTGCAGTCTCTTCTATTAAAGGGTTTTAGTATGTTAATGAATACTTACTATGTTTATGTGTGACAAAAAAGATGGTCAAGAAAGATATCCTTACTGAACACTGATTCCAACCCTCACAATACTCATGGTTTCATATACAGAAAGTTAATGATATGTACAGTTCGATCAATTAGTTTATTAATATAAGTAAAATATATTGTATTCAAATTTAATTTATATGTATTTGAGATATTTCAACTTTTTTATTCACCTCTCTTTTTATGTATCTGTATTTTAGAATGTATTAGATATTTTAGATATATGTATCTAGTGTGATTCGCATGTATCTGAAATATAATGACTCTTTTGCTCGCCTTTCTCCTATCTTGCTCACCTTTTTTCCTCTTTCGCTCATCACCTTCTTAGCTCGCTCACCTCTTTCCCTATGTATCTGTATTTTAGAATGTATCTAGAATGTATCTGATATCTTAAATACATATAGTGTGATTCACATGTATCTTGGATATACTGACTCTCTCCCTCGCCTCTCTTATCTCAATTGTTTCTTTTTCTCTCTTGCTCATCACTTTCTTATCTCGCTCAACTCTATTCCTATGTATTTTAAAATGTATCTAACATAAAAAAAAATTACCTATATCTAACTTAAAATATGAGAAAGTAACGAATCTGATATAAAATTATTAATTAGTACGATAATTACTAATAATATTTATTATAGAAACACTTAGTAAGTAGATAACTTTTCCAAAATTTTTTAGTATCATTCCAAAAGGCTTTAAAATATTCTCTCTTTTAGGTATTGGTTGGTGATGAAACATCCATCTCTGTTTGGAGGAGTGGATTGAATAGAATTTAAGGAAACATTGGAAGACATGGGAACTATCAAAAAGCCCACTCATTCCCTTCATTTTCTCCTTTGTATTTTGTAAGTATTTATTTGTTTGTTTCCTAGTAATGATGACACTTCTGATTTTAGTACAACTCACCACATGTTTTTTTTTTGTAAAAAAAAATGTTAAAAGGATATATATGAATATATAAGAGCATCTTACATACAGTTGCGGATCCAGAAATTTAAGGTTGTCGATGCTCCAAGAAGAGTTGGTCAGTAAAAGGGAATCAAACCTGGCCAAACAGATGCAATATACAACTTTGACCCACAAATGGCCACTATATCAAGCATTTGCTTGTTGCCTGGGTGCCCACTGTTTAATTTTATATCATACGTACAAATTTCTATTTAAATATATATAGTTCGATACGAGATTAATAGGTGCTCGAGTACCCTGAACCTTCAATGTGGCTACACCCCTACTTACATAGTTCCTAGGAGTAATTTTTTAGGATGAGAATAAAACGCTCCTTAACAAATCAAACAAGACTTCATATATAGGAGGGCTCGAACGAAAGATATCTGATTAAAAATGAAATAATATTTACTATTCCATTGCAATCTTGGTTCAAAGAGGACTTTTCCGGGACACTCTTGTTTGTGTGTAGTTGTGTGGATAGATCCCTTTAGGCAGCTACATATGATTTGATTTGAAATGGGCTTGGTAAATGGAGCCATGAGTTTTGCTTGGCCAAAGTAAGCCCAATCAACATTGTTAATGTTAAAGCCAGGGGAAAATTTGAATATTTATATTTTATCTAATTAATTAATAATTCTATATTAGTGTTCAAGTCAAATATACCTAGATAAATGTTTATGCTACTAAATACACTGGAATAGGGAGAAAGGCGAGTGAGAACAAGAGGGAGGCGAGCGAATTTTGTCTATGTATCTCAGATACATGCGAAGCACACTAGATTCACACAAGATACATGTATTTGGTGTGATTCACATGTATTTGGGATGCTAGATATGCAAGCGAGATATGAGAATGACAAGTGAGATGAGAGGGAGATGAGTGAGATCTGTCTATATATACATGTGAATCCACTTGGATACAGTGTATCTAGAACAAATTATACCTAATTTTGATTTCTTGTATCTTGAGATACATGTATCTAGACATATCTGAACGCACCAAAATCTGATAAGAATTGTAATTTTGCAAACTAGCATATATCTAAGTAATGTTCCTAAATTAGTGAGATTTTTGTAATTAAAACCCTTGAGATGTAGAGATTTTTTTTTTATGGAATTCTAGTGTAAATATTACAAATATTATATCAACATATTACAAATGTAGAAAATTCTATAGCACAATAGGTGTGTCCACCAACTTAGTTTCTTCGAAGAAATTAGACATCATGTACCACGTTTTACAAAATATAATAAAAATAAAAATACTAACATCTATAATTTATATAATTTTCATGTAAGAGGTTAACTTTTCCTGATATAAATTATCATTTTAAACACCAAAATTAAAATCCCTCTATTTTTTACTAGAAAAGATCTGATCTTCATAATAATTTCGTATATAATATTATTGAACCTAGTATCTGACTATATAAAAAGGCAATCACTTTTTTTTAATCTATAGCTACATACTATATTTAATACTTAGTGACCATAAATATTTTCTGATAACGACAAATCTAAATTTTTTATGTAGTACGACGCAGACAATGATAAAATCAAAAATTTCGTTAAGAATGTTTAAGATTTAATATATTATATGTATGAAAAGTAACTATTAATTTCTATACTTCATATAATTTTTTATATATATACAATATAATTTTACGATGAAAATGATTAGCTGACCCCTTCACAAAATCTTACTGTAGCTGTTGTGTTTTTAGTCTCTGATTTGCTACCTGATGATATCTTCATTTAATTAGTGCATCCCATCTATATAATTAGATTAAAGATTATATTTGTTTGAATATTTATTTTTATAATTGTACCATGTTTTTAAAGTTTCGTTTTAGTATACTTAGTACGTTAAATCTGTCAAAATCTAAAAGATCGATCCACCATATCTAATAATTTTAATTTAATTTGCCTATTGGTTACCATACGGAATTACTTTAATCATTTTTGGTTCTATGTTAATTACACGGAAAAAAATGCTCTTAGTGAACATTCAAAATTACATGTTTTCTTTTAAGTTCAACTTTTATACGCTAACAATATAAGAATATGAGATGAGTTTAACGATAACTATAGTTTCATTATAACAAAAACAGCTTTTATCGATAATAAATATGTAAACTAATAAAGAATGCTAAAACTATTATTGACTTTAGTTAAATGCAATTAGATCCAATGTTGCTATACGCTTTATGAACATTTACAAAACAGTACTAAAATGTAATTGTCACTGATAATTTTACAATTAAGCTATTATCGTTAATTAATTGTTGCTAGAGTGATGTACATAGATAACCATCCACTAAAAAATGAGATTAATTCGTGCACGTAAATGCCAATCGACTAGTGAACATCAAAAAACTAAATGAAAAGTCCATATAGCTAAACTTTTTCTAACCTATAAAACTATGATATATGCTTTATAAAATTTTCCATAATTATTCCATTCATGGAGAGAATTAAGGAAAATAGTCCTAGTATCCTATTATTTCCATGGTTAGGTTTTGGCCATGTAAATCCCTTTTTGGCACTAGCCAAGAAATTATCAAAAATGAATTTTCACATATATTTTCTTTCAACACCAATTATTCTCAAATCTATCAAGGAAACCCTAGATAAAAAAAACTCATCTTATAATAATCTCTCCATACAACTTGTTGAATTTCACTTGCCTTATTTGCATGAGTTACCTCCTCATTACCATACAACTAAAGACCTCCCTCCCCATCTTAACTCCACTCTTATTCAAGCCTTTCAAATGGCTTCTTCCAAATTTCCAAGCATAATTGAAACCCTAAAACCTAACTTGATTATATATGATGGGTTCCAACCATGGGTAGCAACCATGGCTACATCATGCAATATTCATGCTATTATGTTTTATGTTTCTTCAACTTCATGTCTTGCCTACCTTTACCACCAATTTCTTCATGGGACTTCAAACCTTACATCTTTTCCTTTTTCTTCATTGTATCTTCATGACTATGAGATCAAGAAATTAGATATAAAACCAATAAAACCACGCGATGAGAAAGCCTTTGGATACGTGGTACTTAAATCCTTTGAACAATCTCACAATATTGTTTTGTTGAACACTTGTAGGGATATTGAGGGAAAGTATATAGATTATGTTTCTACCAAAGGAAAGAAGGAGTTGATACCAATTGGACCACTTATTCGCGAGGCGACCATAGGTGAGGAGGAGAATTGGGGGACAATTCAATCATGGCTAGATAAGAAGGATCAATTATCATGTGTTTATGTATCATTTGGAAGTGAAAGCTTCTTGTCAAAGCAAGAAATTGAAGAGATAGCAAAAGGCCTTGAGCTAAGCAAAGTTAATTTTATTTGGACAATCAAATTTCCAAAAGGGGTGAACACAACAATAGAAGAAATGGTTCCACAAGGTTTTCTTGAAAGTACAAAGGGAAAAGGGATGGTTATTGAAGGATGGGCACCACAAAGTCTAATTTTGAACCATTCAAGCATTGGAGGTTTTATAACTCATTGTGGATGGAACTCGATTTTAGAAAGCATGAGTTTTGGCATACCAATAATAGCCATGCCTATTAATCATGATCAACCATTGAATTCAAGATTAGTAGAGGAACTTGGCATAGGGGTGGAGATTTTGAGAGGTGAAAATGGGGAAATAATGAAAGAAGAGGTGGCAAAAGGAATAAGGAAGGTGGTAGAGGAGAAGACTAGGAAACAAGTAAATTTGAAGGCAATGCAATTGAGTGAGAAGATAAAATTGAAAGGGGAGAAAGCTATTGATGAAGGGGTTAAAAAGTTGTTGAAGCTATTATGTTGATTTATAAGAGAATGATGATGATGAATTGGATTGATATTGGACACCATAAGTATTTAGATATTAATAAAGATTGAAATAAGAGAATTTAATATACAAATTGTATTGAATGATGTAATCTAGAGATAGGTTTCTTAAGATCATATTGTCTTATATGAGTTCAAACTTTAGTTGAACTCTCTTCCTTGCTGCATTGTGTATTTAGAGAGGATTATACCTCTAAATCGAAATACTGAAAAATATATATAAAGCTTAAATTATTTCAGACGTAAACAAGACATTTCAAAGCTAAAATTCCCCACCAAAGGAGTGTAATGGGATGAATGAAATTATATTCCTTCACCTATTTTAAAGTTCTCGAGTTTGACTCCTGAAAATGGAGAAACTCTGACATTTTCCCTTTCATGAGCCCTACTTAACACAAATCTATATTAGTTGGAATAATGAACATTGGTCACGTGATGATTAGTTATACATATATATTGTTGGGATCTATGTAGTTTGATTAGAAACTGATATTTGGTTTTGTTTGATTAGGTTTTGTTTTAAATTTTGAAAATCGATACTATTCAGTTTGGTTTTGATTTTACCAAAAAAATAACTGGAAAAATAACCAAACCGAACCGATAAATTAGATATATAAATTTTATAATTATTTATATATTATTCATAAATAAAATATAAATATTTTGTTAAATTTTAATTAACTTAAGTCTTTAATGTTATCATTTTCTCAAGCCCAATACTTAAATTTTAGCCCAACTACAATCCTAAATCCAAGTCCATCAAAAATCTATTAGTTTAGTCTTTACCTACCCTACCTCATATAAGATAGTCACACTTTTTGTTAATTGAATCACTTTGTTCGTATAATAATAACTCTAGTATTGTTGAATTGCTTAATTGGACCTACAATAGCTTTTCTGTGGAATGTTCATGTAATAGGTGTTTGTATCTATGGAGATACCTATGTCCTCAAAAACTTATTATTTTCAAATCGAAAAAATCAGAAAACTTAACCAAAGCGACGGTTATTTTATTTCGTTTGGTTTGGTTTTAGAAATTTAAAAAACCAACTAGATTGGTTTGATTTTGATTTTAACCAATAACCAATCCAAACCAAACCACAAACACCCCTAATTTTGATAATTCATAAAGAAAAATGGAACATGCCAGTCAAGTGTTGAATGATAAGAGTTATAGTTTGACTACAACACAATGAAGAGAGAAGTTTAACTAAAGGAAGAGTCCAATTGGAAGTAGAACTCAAAGTCAAGAGATATCGAATGAAAGAGGAGTTTAAGGTGAAGAATTTTTAAAAAAAATAGATATGCGAGAAAAGGATCAAAATTGTCCTTTATCTTTGAGTTAAGTATCAAAGTAATCATTGTCTTCTAACATGGAGCACTAATAGTCCTCTATATTTCAAGAATTGATACACTTGAGAGGTTTGTGTGCTGATGAGGAATTAGAGTTTATAATATTTTGTTGCAAGGCTCACTGGATTTAGTGAGTTTAAAAGTAAATCTTGTGGAAGTACATATCATGATTTTTACACCTATTTGAGTTGGCTGTTTCCACGTAAAAATAGTGTATTCTTAATTAACTATTTTATTAAAACACGTCAGACAATCCGTTTCACTTACGCAAAAAGTTAAGTTAAGCAACGAAACTCTAGATCCCATAGAATACCATGTATATACTTGCCACATAATGATTGCGACATGCTTAATTATTATTTCCCAAAGAGAATGAAATAGTTGGCTAAGACAGTGATATTAATCCATCGAGCCCATTATTTCTTCATTGTCTATGTACATTTATCCTTAATAATTCTCCTTCAGAGTTTATTAGTTATTCGGTTATTGGTTAAATTTATTTTAAAACTAAGTGAAATGAAACAGATTTGTCCTCCATTAATAACTGGGGTCAAATACATTTTTACCATTAATATTTATTGGGATAAAAAATAAATAAATTTGCCCTTATTTTAAAAGGATTTTGACTTTTAAAATATTACGTTTTCTAACACTTCTCTTATCAAAATTGGACTCTCTCACTTCCACAAAGCTTAATTACGTGAACAATATTGTTATTTCTATTATAGGAACGTGTCACATTATCACCATGTGACATTTACAACTTCTATCAGATTATAGGAATATGTCACATTATCACTTCACTAATTTTCAAGTAATTTGATAACTTAAAAAAATAGGGGAAATTACGCGAATAAGTATACATATACTAGTTAATTAGCTAATATATCTATGGTTTGAATTAATTACCACTATCAGCCTCTTTTTAGCTACAATTACATGCGCATCTCTCCTCTCTCCTTTCTTATACATATACAAATACAAATTATACATATATAATTATATGACAGATATACAAATATTATTCGCCTCTCACGCTCGCCTCTCTCCTCCCTCTCCCTCTCCCAATCTCGCTCGCTTCTCTCCTCCCTCTCCAAATCTCGCTCGCCAGATATACAAATACATTATCTGACAGATATACATATACAATTCGACAGATACACAAATACAATTCACCTCTCTCCATTTTATGCCCTCTCTCCTCCCTCTCCCAATCCCGCTCGTCTCTCTCCTCCCTCTAACATGTAGCTATAAATCGTAATTAACAAACTATAGCTACTGAGCCTAATTAAGTTATTTTTAGTGTCTATTTGCGAAATTTTCCCTTTTAAAATTGTATTTTTTCATGAACATAATAACTTCACAATTTATGAAAAACTATTAAAACTTATTCAATTCTTATACAATCTTATCAAATGATAAATTATTATTAAATTTTGAACAAGCAAGGTATTAGAATATCCTAAACGTCGGATTAATAATCATATATTTCCAAGTTTATTATGTCGAGGATTTATTGCTCTCCAACATTGAGTGTGAACAAGTATAACCATATATATCCTACATGACATAATATGCGTCCTACATGACATAATACAAATCAATTCGAGAATCGAGTGTATTTCACGCGAATTGTTATGTAGGACGAGTATGTCTACTTGTTCAACTTTATACAATAGTTTAAGTGTCTACTTATGCATACTTAAAATTAAAGAACATAGATATCAGCATCAGAAGTTGAGTTAAAAGGCACATTTATATGACATAGAGAAATACTAATAAGTAATATTGTAGAGAATAGCAGAAGAAAAGTATAATCGGAGAACCATTCTGCTAGCCCAAGATCGTTAACTAAGATCGGAAGAGGAAGCTAGAAGGGAGAAAAAGTATTTTGAATCAGAAAACTTTGTTATAGAAGAAGACTATTTGATTTGAGTTGTTCTGGGGTTTTTACAAATGCCTAATGTCACCCCTATTTATACTTGTATATGGATGTTTCTAGAAATTATTCTAGATACATCTACAAGAAAAATCTAGATATCCTTATCTTTTAACTATCTAACAAGAATCTAGATATTTCTATAATTCACTATATCTACTTCTCTAGAACATCATACACAATTCCTAGATACATCAAGTACTTAAGGTATTACTCTACATAACTCTAGAAAGTTCTACTAAATATCTAGAATTATTTGTACCTCCAAAAAACCATTTTTATTTTTCACATGACTTATTAATCCTTCATTTTCTCTCCATGCTAAACATCCTTATATTATGGTATTTATATTTATGTAATGTAATATTATTTAAACAGCAATATATAGTAAGCGCAAACTTTATAAATTATATATTCCTTAGTGAAACTTCTGATTCCGTCACTACACAAGATGGAACAACAAATTCAAGACACGTCCTCATCAAACTATGACAAAAACAGAGAACTAAAAGCCTTTGATGACACGAAAGCTGGTGTTAAAGGCCTTGTTGATGCTAGAATTACTCAAGTGCCTCAGATATTCATCCATCCAGAGGTCTCCTTCCCCGAGCCTGGAGGAAACACATTTTGTTTTTCCAATAATAGATCTCGAAAACATCAATAAAGATCCTATCAAGCACAAAGAGATTGTTAAAAAAGTTGGTGATGCTTTAGAGACACAGGGATTCTTCCAAGTGATCAATCATGGTATTCCAATGTCAGTCCTGGATGAAATGATACGAGGAGCACGATGTTTCTTCGAGCAAGATATTGACGTTAAGAAGAAATATTATCATCGCGATTATACACGAAGAGTGGTGTACAATAGCAATTTTGATTTGTATAATCCTAAGGCTCTAGCAGTAAATTGGAGAGACTCACTTTATTCTACTATGGGTCCTGAGCCTTTTAACCCTGAAGAATTGCCTGAGGCTTGCAGGTATGTATTTTCGAAAAATTACTCTGTTTGTTCATTTTATATGACACTCTTTCAATTTTAGAACGTTTTAAAATGTTTGACACCATTTCATGTCTACATAAGTTTAACAAACCTTCAAGAATATCCCATTCGTTACACAATTTTAACTATGAATCTATGATATGTTGTTATTTCAATGAACCTATTTTTTCAATTATTGCTTTAGTATTTTCTTTCACGTCTATCAATAATATGCCATGTCTATTTCATTTTATATGATATTATATGTTATTCTTTGAAAAGTGAAAGAGTTTCTTCTTTGTCCATATTTTATAAGTAGAGTATTTTGAATTATTAACTATTGTGAGTTAGTAATATATACTTTTTATATGATTTTTAGAAAAAAACTTCAAGAGTGAGTTTGAATTCACAATGATAGTAACTTGTTTGACCCCCGTATTTCAAATCCAGCCACATATTTCCTTCGTCTCAAAATAAATGACGTTTTACTAAATCAAAAAGTCATTAATTTTTTCTTCCAATTTTACCCTTATTTGAATAAATGAAATTTTACATAACCAATAAACCATTAAAGAGCTACTTCTTTTTTCAAGCATTAAGTTAGTAAAAATACTTCTTACTTTCTAAGAATGTGTAGTTTTCTTAAGGAGTATGCCTAGGCTAACAACATCACTTATTTGAAATGAGGAGTAATATGAAACGGATGAGTAATACTCCAAAGAAAGTCAACTTATATTTTAAACTCTATGTCCAGTCAAATATTATGTCATATAAAAGAGAATACACATGAGATATTTTATCTACTTTCAACAATTAAATTTTATAAACTTTACTTGCATTCTTGAAGGGAAATAGTAATGGAGTACTCACACCATGTAATGAAAATGG
>JAJONR010008104.1:0-28966 GCA_029582245.1 Solanum etuberosum
AAATTTGGGAAACTATAAATTGAAATTTAAAAAGAAGAGTTAGGGGTTCTGATTCCATAAGCCTTAGAGTTTTAGTTTTCTTTGAGTTTTTGAGTTCCCATTGTAGACTTTGAAGCTTGGGAGACTTAGTTTAGAGGAATTATAATTGGGTTTTTGAACTAATTCAATTTGGAGCATTGTAGAGACTTGGAAACTTTTACCCAGCTCATGGCTAATATAGTTGGTACTTGTTTCTCTCTTTTTATGATGTGTAGCTAAAAGCCAATTCTTGTGGTGTGATCATGTGATTATTGGCTTAATTAGCTTTTGGGTATTGTTATTTACTGATTTAAATGCTTAGTTGAAGTGGGTTTAAAAGATAACTGTGTATTAATCTATGAATTGTAGTTGCAAATGCAATTCTAACTTAGAGTTATGGGCTTGCTTGAGAAAGAGGTTTTAGAAATAAGGTTTTCAATTAATGATTGTAGTTATTGGGTTGATGTGGGTTCAGCTCGAAAGAGTGAAACCTAAGCTTGATTCTACCTATCTAGCTCGAGAGAGTAGATAAATTAAGGTTTTGGGCTATTCTTATTGTTAAGCTTGTCGAGGTTCGAGAGAACTCGCTTGAATCGTAATAGTTGTTTGAGAGAAAGCTATTGCAACTATAGTCTAGCCTACCTACTGCGATTTAGCAATCGTTAGTAAATTTCAATTATCCATACATCGAAATTAGCCTATAATCGATCACATCCCAAGAATTCCTCTCTACATTGTTGATTTCCTTATTTTCATATTCGTTTTAGTTGATTAATTGACAAACCAATCCCCCATCTGACATTTGTTGTCATCCCTTTAAATTTAGCTAAATTTTTGCGATAATTTTTGTTCCTACAATCGATTAAATCACATTTATAACTTCATAACTGAATTCGAACTTGTACCTCTCCCTGTGGGTTCGACCCCAACTCTTCGTTGGGTTTTATACTAGATTACGATCGCCTACACCTAGTATTAGATGAGGTGTAGTTGAGAATTTATCAAAATGGCGCCGCTGCCGGGGAGTGGTGTGTAGAATTCTATTATTGAAGTTTAAATTGTGATCTTCTTGTGTTGTAGTTGAATCGGCTTACTTTGTTTTGTGTTTGTGTTGGTTGTGTTTGAACAGAGGAAGAAATCAGCGTGAATGGAAGTAATGGTAGACAAATTGGCCACCAAGATGATATTGGAAATATGAATGATGTTAATGACCCGATTCAATTGGGTGGTGTTGGTGCTATACATCTACCTCCTGTTGAGGGGAATGCGGTCTTCCATGTCACTAGCACAATGCTATAACTCTTGCAAATGAAAGGACTATATGGAGGGCTGGCCCATGAGGATCCCCATGAGCATATTCGGAATTTTGTTGACGTATGTGGTCCGTTCTCGTTCAAGAACATCTCACAAGAATCAGTCCATCTTCGGTTGTTCCCATTCTCTTTGATGGGTAAAGCTACCAAGTGGTTAACTGATCTACCAAGGAACTCCATCACTACTTGGGATGAACTTACCGCAGCGTTCTTCGTAAGGTTCTTTCCCCGTCAAAGATGATGACATTAAGAGATAGTATTCAAGGTTTCAAACGCCTGGAAGGTGAACCAATCCACGAGACGTGGCTGAGATTTCAGAAGTTGGTACTTCAATGTCTGACTCACGGACTTCCAAACAATGTGTTGTTACAACACTTCTATAAGAGTCTTGACTCGGTGAACAAAGGTGTTGCTGATCAACTTGTTCCAAAGGGTATAATGAAACAGCCTTATGAGATAGCATCTCATCTCCTCGATGGCATGACCAAGATTAATAGAGCATGGTACACTCGTGAGGACCAAGTGTCTCCTCTCACCTTTAGAATGACAAAGTAGCATATCATGAAGGACCAAGAGAGAGACCAAAGCATGGTCAAAATGATGACCTAGCTTGATATCTTATCGAAAAATGTGATGGGTAATGGGTTGAAGAGTGTAAATGTTATTGGTATTGGTGGAGCAAACCCCGATGAAGCACACTTTGAGGCGCTGTATAATGAGGAAAGGAACTTCCTTGCAAATCAAGGAGGAGGTTTTCGTCCAAGCTATCCAAGGTCGGGTGGAAATCTAGGTTGGAATAGAGATGATGGATGGAGAGACCGTGACAGAGAATGGCGTGACCGTAATGCTACTTGGAAGGAAAGGGATGGTGACAAGGAAAGATACGTCCCACCCCATGAATGCCAAAAGCCTAAAGATCAAAGGGCTGACCCAGAGAACTTCCGTACGGAAGACATGCTTACACGTATTCTCAACAAGGTAGAAGGGTCGGACAAAGTTTTGAAAGAAATGAAAGAGGACGTCTCCACACTCAAACAGACGGTCACCTCACACTCAGTGTCCATCAAGCAATTGGAAATGCAAATGGGTCAAATTTCATCTCATTTGAATCGAAGGCCAAAAGGGGGTCTACAAAGTGATACCTTGGCTAACCCGAAAAATGAACCTTGAAAGCATATCCACGTCGTGCCACGGCGTTAAATAAGGTGCTTCTTTGGAGGAAACCCAAGGTTTAATCCTTTTATTTCTGTTGTTTGAATAACGGGTGTTGAATGTGCAGGTTGAAAAGTTGAAATTTTGGGAAAATGGCAACTAGGCCAGCCAAAAGTCCAATTGGCAACTCACCGAACAGGTCGACGAGCCCGACTTGGACCGCCGTTGGAACCACCTGGCTTTGCTAGAGGTTCTGTAAAACTCGGCAGGCTGAAGCACCACTTTGTGCGTCGTCGAGTGGGTCGGCGAGCTCGACTTACATCGCCGACTAGCGCGCGACCAAAAGAGTTTTAAAAGACCAAATGGTTTTAAATTAAAAAATCCCTTCAATTTCTTACTTTTCAACTTCCGTACTCTCACAACCGATATTAGATTTTTCGCATTCTCGTAATTGCATTTTCGTTTTGCTTGGGATCTTTTGCTCGGGGCGGATTTTGGAGAATTCATTGCTTCCTAGCATTTCAAATTTCGGCATAAAAGGTTGGTTTTCCGAACCCCGAACTAAATAGTTGGTTGAAATCAAATGCAATTGTTGCTTTGTGGTTGATATCTGTGTGTATTGTCGTGTTGTTTATCATGTGATATTTGGTTTGCCCGTTCTTAAGTGAATTCGTAATTAATTGGTCGTAAATGGTTAATTCTAGTGTCTTTAACTGATTAAATTGTTGGGTTGTGTTGAAAATGTTATGGGTCTAGCGGGGTGAAGTTTGAGTAACCCCGAATTGTGCTAATTATCAAATTTTTCCCTATGATAGAGCGGTTGACATCATTCTTAAGGGCAAAAGATGTCAATTGGCCAATTTTGGCCAAATCAGGGAAAGTCTTAATACCCCGAGAGCATGGTTCATATGGGTCTTGTGTTAATTGCATATTTTTGGTGTTTAATTTTAATTTTGTGGGCTGCAGGCTTGATTTTGAAGTACGGGGTACAAATCTGGCATGTTGGGCTACTCGACGAGCTGGGTCGAGCTCGCCAAGTGGTTCGGTGGTTTGCCTAACTCCCCCTAGATCTCCCTTTAATTCTCTAAATATTGAGATTGTGTTCTGTAACTTTTGACGATATGCCTGTGCTCGCCGAGTTCACTTGGTGACTCACCGAAAGTGCTTCCTGATCGCCCTTTTGTGCCCCATTTTCTTGAAATTGTTCTATAACTTTCGGCGAGCTACTTCTAGTTCACCGAAAGTGTCGGAGATCCATCGAAAGGTGTCGGCGATCCATCGAATGGACCTAGACATTGCCGACCAGCTTTGATTTTTGAACATTTTTGTTCTGGAACTTTCGGCGATCCCGACCTGGCTCACCAAAGTGGTTCGGTGACTCGCCGATCGGTTCGGCGAGTCTTCCTGCAACTATTTCCCTACAATTTCATCTAACATTTTTCACATTATTTTGCAGGCATGGCTAGACCCAAAGTGGCTGGTAGGAACCAACAGCCCCGGAAGCGGGCACGAGGGATTGTTATAAATGAGGAAGCGGATGCTTCCCGGGCATCGGCTACAAAACTCCCTCCAAAGGGAGGTAAAGAAAAGGGAAAGGCGCCCATTGATCTAACACCGGTGAAGGGGAGCTATGATAGTGAAGGGGTATATGCCACACACCTCACTACCTCCGACAGTGAGGGTGATTTTTAGGACGACTCTCCGGCTTCTATCTCCGAGCCAGAAGATGATTAGTTACTACAGGCTAGGAGAGCGGAGCTTCGCTCCAAATCTATGCATGATCCATCTAGGATCCCGGAGCCTCCAATTCCTACTCGTCCTGCTCCAGCTCCAGCACTGAAGTGGTACAAGCACCACCTGTTCAGGGTCCTCCTTCCCGGTCACTCAATCGACTAAAGGCCGCGAGTTCGAGGACTATTTTGGAAGAAAAGAGGTTGTCTACCGATGGTGTGGTGGACAGATACCCAGATGGAATGGATGACTCTCAAATTCCACAAGTTTGAGGTTTTCACAAAACCCTGGGGCCCCTACCTTACTACTTGGGTCCGGGAGTTCTATTCGGCCTACGGAGAGTTGGTACCAAAGGGGAAGAAGAAGGAAAGTTCCTTCAAACTGATTGACTAAGTGGTGGTTAGAGGTAAAAAGGTCAAGTGCAGATGTTTAGACATTAATGAAGTATTCGGGTGTTCATCAGATTTTATGCATAGGTCCACCGACCTAGTCAAGAAGAAGACCTTGGATGATCTCAAGGGTTGGTTGGCACCTTTACTTTCCGATGCTACTCCTAGGCGGATTGAGGTAGGTGCACAGATTGATAAAAAGGACCTAAATGTAACCGCTCGGTATTGGTTTGGGTTTATCACTATCACCATAATGCCTTCCCAGAACGAATCCATCCTCCGACACCCGAAGGCGGCCTGTCTAGGGTCAATCATAGATCACGATAAGTTGAACCTGGGCTGCTGATAGAGCAAGAGATGGCCATGAGGGCCAAACAGAGCCAGACCTCACTCCTATTTTCGGTGCTGATCACCGAGCTATGCAGACGGGCCCGTGTTCTGAGAGATGAAAAGATGGATGTGGAGGTGAAACCCACCTCTTCTACTGACATCCGGCGTATTGAGGCCGAATACATGCGGGATAAGGCCGACAGGAGGAGGACAGTACCGGTGGATACATCCCCAGAGGTCGATGTGGATATGTTGCCGACTGAGGCAATCATGCCTCCTCAGGCCAGTGGGCCCTCAGGTACATCTGGCCCTTCTATTTCTAAGACCCCTAGTACTTATGCTGCACCCCCTCCCACTAGTTCTATTGTTGCTGCTACTGCCTCCCTACCCCCTATCACCCAGGCCATGCTTTACAAGATGGGCCATTTGGCCCATTCTGCTGATGTGCGTGCCTCTTGGGTAGAGGCCGTCGTGCCTGGGTTGATTGAGTGGGCTATTGTTGCTGCCTTAGCCCCCATTAGGGCTGAGATGAGAGAGTACCGAGACTTGATTGAGGGCCATAAGTTTGCATTACATGCCCTTACGGTGTGAGTTGAAGAGTGTGAGAGGAGCCAGGGGCTACAGCTGATGAGATAGCCTTGAAGACTGAGATTGCTAGAGTGAGGAAAGATGTGGATGAGCTGAAGTCCACTGATTTATCTATGTTGTTCGGGAATGTGGAGATTCCTGAGATGCCAGTGCTGATGTCCCGGCTAGTACTGAGATTCCTCTTATTACTACCGGAGATGAGATTAGAGTTGATGATGCTGAGTCTGAGGAAGAGACAAATGATGAGCAGCTAGGTGTTCGAGAGGAGACTGTGTATGAGGATTTGGCAGACTTGGAGGGTGCCATGTTCGAGACAGCTAGGCAGGCATCGCTCCAGGACACTTCTATGGTGGGCTCCAGTGGAGCCAAGGATGCTGATATACTGGGCACTGATGCCCAGATAGAGGGAGTGACTGATATGCAGACTTCACCCCAGGCCTAGCCTGGCAGGATGAGCTTTTTGCCTCCTTCTCTGTTACTTTTAGACGGTTTCTGTTTTTATTTGCATTTGAGGACAACTGCATATATTTGTTGGCGGGGTGAGGTGTTTCCATACCTACCTCTATTGGGCTGCTTTTGTGAATATTGGAGCCTATTGGTGTTTATATATATCGTGGTTGTTGAGACATTGTGGTCCATTATTTTTAATGTGTAAATGGTTTTGACCGGTTTTAAAATTTTTGCCACCTCTTTTGTGTGTGATTGTGGCTGTTCTCTTGCATTTTTGAGTATCGGTTGTGGTCAATACCGATGACTTGAATAATGCTCTTAATTGAACAACATGAATATGCGGCAACGATGAGGCAAACTGAGTTACATAGGCAATATGTGAACTTTTAGCATCTCATTGTGACTAGCAGATTGTCGATTAAATCTTTTGTGATGAACATTGCACGCTAGCTAGAAAGTGTGAGTCTTGTTTGATAATTGTAGTGAATGCCTTGTGTGGTGAGGTTGTTTTGAATATTGTGCTCGATTACACCTAGAATTTACCCCGTTTGTCCGATTGCTGGCAAAAAGTTTTGAAGAGTGAACCAAATTGATAATATACCTCTTTGTGGCCACCTTGTGAGAAGTGTGAACCTTGCTTGGCACCTTTTGAGCCTATCCTTTTCTTTGGAAGAAACTTGAACAACTTTGACCTCTTTATCCCGTCACCCATAACCTTCACAAAGTATTGGTTCATTTGAATAGCCAACTTAGGCGGGTGTGGTGAAAAAGGAGGAAAGTCAAGAAGTGTGAAAAATTCCCCTTTGGTGGATTGTTTTGAAAAAGATGGAACCCCTCCATATTAAAAAAAAAAATATAAACAAGAAAAAAAAAGTGAAAATGAAAAAGAATGAAAAAGAAGTGTTGTGAAATAAAGTGTGTGAAAGGAGTAAAGGGTATCCGGTAAGTCATGTTTAGTTGATTAATGGGGTAGATTATGAACATATTTGAATGTGAAAGAGAAGGAGGAAAAGTGATTTTCAGGCCATACTTCATGAAGGTAGAAGCCACTAAGCCTAAATGACTATACCTTTACACTCAACCCCATTACAAACCTTAAAAATAAGGGCAAGCCTATGGGTGGAGTCATACATGTATTCATCTTTGTGAGCGTGAGAGTTGCATTTGATTCCAGAATATTAAATTGTTGAGAAATTTTGTGTGAGTATGGAATCATCTTCGTTGTGAGGGCATTTGAATACTTTTGTTGAGCTTGAACTTGAATTTGAAGCAAGCATTGTGAGCTTGAGTATACTTAATAATGGTGAGTCACAATTTGAAACTTTGAGTGCACAATTAGGCATTGTATGTGTGGTTTGAACCTTTTGTGTGAATTTATGTTGAGTCTTAAGCAGCACTGTTTGTAGACATCCTTGTTGAACTGATTGATCTTGAGTTTTACCTGAGGACAAGCAAAATTTTAAGTAGGGAGTGTTGATGAGTCCGAGATTTCTACTCATTTAGGGCTTTGTTTTCATAGTTTAAGTGTCCTCAAATGCCTAATTTATGCTCTAAACTGATGTTAATGTGTTGATTTTGCAGCAAGGAAGGCTAAGGAGCAAGGCAAGGACATTACGGGGCAAAAAAGGAACAAAAAACCCAAAGAAGTTGAAGGAGGGTAATCCTGGTGATCGCCAACACCACTCGGCGAACCGCCGAGTGGCTCTTTAGCTCACCTAAAGTTCCAGCCTGCCAGCCCTGGGGAAGAACCTACTTGGCGACAGAAATGGACAGTCGGCGGATCGCCAATCGGCTCGGCGACATCAACCTTGATCGCCTAAAGTCACAAAACCCTGAAGTCTAATGGCCAATGCAAACCGGCGATGGATTGGAGCGAAGGAAGGATCACCGACTGGGTTGGCGAGGCGCGACTTACTCCGCCTAATGGCCTTGAAGGCCAAAATTTGGGAAACTATAAATTGAAATTTAAAAAGAAGAGTTAGGGGTTCTGATTCCATAAGCCTTAGAGTTTTAGTTTTCTTTGAGTTTTTGAGTTCCCATTGTAGACTTTGAAGCTTGAGAGAATTAGTTTGGAGGAATTACAATTGGGTTTTTGAACTAATTCAATTTGGAGCATTGTAGAAACTTGGAAACTATTACCCAGCTCATGGCTAATATCTTTGGTACTTGTTTCTCTCTTCTTATGATGTGTAGCTAAAACTCCAATTCTTGGGGTGTGATCATGTGATTATTGTCTTAATTAGCTTATGGGTATTGTTATTTACTGTTTTAAATGCTTAATTGAAGTGAGTTTAATCGATAGTTGTGTATTAATCTATGAATTGTAGTTGCAAATGTAATTCTAACTTAGAGTTCTGGGCTTGCTTGAGAAAGAGGTTTTAGAACTAAGGTTTTCGATTAATGATTGTAGTTATTGGGTTGATGTGGGTTCAGCTCGAGAGAGTGAATCCTAAGCTTGATTCTACCTATCTAGCTCGAGAGAGTAGATAAATTAAGGTTTTGGGTTGTTCTTATTGTTAAGCATGTCGAGGTTCGAGAGAACTCACTTGAATCGTAATAGTTGTTCGAGAGAAAGCTATTGCACCTATAGTCCAGGCTACCTACTGATATTTAGCAATCCTTAGTAAATTTCAATTACCCATACATCGAAATTATCCTATAATCGATCACATCCCGAGAATTCCTCTCTACATTGTTGATTCCCATGTTTTCGTATTCGTTTTAGTTGATTAATTGACAAACCAATCCCCTATCTGACATTTGTTGTCACCCCTTTCAATTTAGCTAAATGTTTCTGATAATTTCTCTTCCTACAACCGATAAATTGCATTTATAACTTCATAACTGAATTCGAACTTGTACCGCTCCCTGTGGGTTCGACCCCAACTCTTTGTTGGGTTTTATACTAGATTACGATAAACTACACCTAGTATTTGATGAGGTGTAGTTGAGCGTTTATCACATGCCAATTCCAAAACAACAGTACAACTCGATAATAACAATATACAAGGAGATGAGAAAGAGACCACCGAGGACACCTATCAGCGCAACATAAAGGAATGTCTTCCTCCACCAAACACTTAAAACATAACAATGTCCCTACTCCCTAGTGCTCAAAATAATATCAAGATCAATAAGTGAGGAAAAGAAAACTCCATGGTATCTAGTCATACTCCATATTAGGGCCATACTCCTTTTCACCCTGTTTGGAGTCCTCTCTAGCATCCTCCTCAGACTCGATGTTTGAGCCCTCATGTACCTGCTCAACATCGGTGGGGACATCATCATCCAGTGACTCTTCAAATCCTAGGACTATGCGGTAGAGCCTTTGTGCACTTTCACTTGGTTATGAGGAAAGAGACATGTATCTTTTTTTTGGGTAAAGAAAGAGAACAAGAAAATACTAATAATTAAAAAGGTTCACAGTGAGTTCAGTCTATAGTGAAAAATGGACTCAATAGATAGTACTCATTCAAAGGCTACATCTCGAGTTCAGTGGGAGGAAGACCACCACATCGTAACCGAAGCATAGATATGACAAACATATGTCTATGATAGCTATTTATCTGAGCATTGCGCTTGGCAAGTGTAAGAATAAAGCTCATAATGGTTTTCGAGCTCCTTTTATTTTGTACTTTTCACCCAACACATGTTCAGAGTGGTCTGTAATAAGACACTTCCTCCTCCACATCAAGGCTCCTCAGGAAGCTAGTCATGAGGCTCCCAAAGTTGTACCTGAGGCCCTTGTGCAGCCTTACCTTCTTTATCGTGGACCTTAATATTCCCCCAATATTAATGACTTTGTCTGCCATAAGAGCATATATTAAATACGCCTAGTCATGGTGATGTGTGTCCTAAAGATGAGACAATTGCAACCATTCATCAGCCAAACTCTGGCGTCGCTGCTCAAGTGTGTGAAATTGAAGGTCTGATCGATGAGTCCCCTTAAGCTGGTGATGGTCCCACCTTGAATCAGACCTTGGGCCACATAAGGTGTGGCTTATAGCCTTATGAGAGGTTGTATGTACAAAAAATACAGTGGTATGAGATCAACAATCGGTGTGTGCAGGAACTCATTTAAGGTTGTATTTAAATCATTTTTTCCCTTGTACCCAATCCACCTCAAGCCAAACCTTTGATCAGGGATATGAGGGGCTAGTACTGGTGGGGCATCTTGTGAACTTTGTCTCGTACATGACCTTTTTTGGCTCTTGCTGGTGGAACCAACCTTGCCCTTGCCTCTGTTTTCCCTTGATGTCATAGTACATGTCATACACACAATCATCACTATCAATTAACATTCATATGGCTTAGCATAATTAAGTTCTGAACGGGTTAGGATGACCCCACACTTAATTTGCTCGCATGGTGATACTAGTGTCTACATTCAGGTGCGCAAAATTCCCCTACTAACTAAGATTATGGACTAGATATTACCCTCAAATTATGTTAGGTTCACTAAGCAGTTTCACTTTGGAATTTTGTGTTAACACTTGTGCAGTAGTGCTAGGGTCGTTTCACATTAGATTTTGCAAGCTACCACATCATATTTAAGAATGTAGTTTCAGGTCAAACAACAACCCAACAATTTAAGTACTACAATGCATATTATGGCCCTAAGGCTTACAAGTTTCACATATTTCATTCATTTTCAAGAACAATTCTTCCACACTACGAGTCATGAAGTTTGTTAAACTCTGCCCCATTTGATTTCAAGGACATGCACATTACTGATTTCACATTATGATTTCCAACCTAGGTCAAAAGAGGGGACATGATTGAACAAAATATGCATCAAACAATTAAGTATATAACTATAATTCAATTGCAAACACACCTTGATGTTTGATGTAATGAAATAATAAAGAAAAGTTGTGAATTTGGAGATGTGCTACGTGAGTTTTTGGAGACAAAATAGAGAGGAACACCGAGAAAGTATGGAGAAATATGGGTCTAGGGCTTTGTTATTTGAAATATGGGAATAGAAGAACTTGTATTTCAATATATTTAGAAGTACATGTATATGTACAATCA
This sequence comes from Solanum etuberosum, assembly GCA_029582245.1. Classification (NCBI taxonomy): domain Eukaryota; kingdom Viridiplantae; phylum Streptophyta; class Magnoliopsida; order Solanales; family Solanaceae; genus Solanum; species Solanum etuberosum. Next base: position 11,006 of record JAJONR010008104.1, read on the forward strand.
CAAGAGGTTCTATCAAAGCAAAGTAAATATCCTACACATCTCTTCTATGATTTAGTTATCTATATAAGGCAAACGAATATATTTACAATATCCTACAGTATTCTGTAATACTCCCCCTCAAGTTGGAACATAGATAGTGATCATGCTCATCTTGCTACATAAATAATTAACTCGAGCTCCATTCAGTGCCTTTGTGAACAAAACAACTAGTTGCTCTCCGGTCTTCACATAACTAGTGGAAATCAAGTTATCTTGAATCTTCTCATGAATGAAATGACAGTCAACCTCAATATGTTTAGTTCTTTCATGGTACACAAGATTCGAGGCAATATGAAGAGCAGCTTAATTATTACACCAAAGTTTTTCTAGTGTATGATGACCCCCTTTAATGTTTTCCCATAGTCACATCGCAGATATCAATGCGTGGGACTAGGTCCATGCCAAGATGCCCAATGTGTGAACTATGGGTGTGTGGTTGGGGCAACCTCATTAAGCTGCTAGATATTTTTAAGTACATTCGTGCTTTAACCTGCGTTTCTCAATTCCTTTGTTGCCTAGAACCTACAAAATACCCCAAGGGTTGTTAGAAAGGTGGATTACCTCTCACAAGCGTCTTAGTTTTGGTCATGGCACAACATATAATTTTGTATTTTATTATTTTTATATTCTAAACAATTATAATCAAGGGTTGCCTTTGGAGTAGCACTTAATTTAACATCATAGCATGATGAAAGTCATTAATTACAACCCTATTATACGCTTCCTCCTCTTGCGAGCCATTTTATGTTTTTTTTTCTTTGAGAGGTCCATCTCTCTCAACTTTTACTAGTTTAATTTTCTCTTTGTTTCTTTCCAACTCATGTTCGGGTCTATAAGTCTTGGATTCATTAGGCTCACTTTTCTACACCCCACACTCTAATTTTTATTTACCTTTGGGATCTTGCATAAATTTGTGTAGTGTGATGAAGTGGAGAACGATTTGTAGACATTGAAGTCATCTCCTTATTGTGGACATGTATCTTCATCTTTCTTTCTCACACATCAATAATTGATTCCTTAGTGGACAAGAATGGATGTCCTAATATGACTGACATCCTCACATCTACTTCCAAATCAAGAATTATGAAATCGACAATAATCGCTAATTTACTCACTATGAGGAGAACATCTTCAATCACCCCGTCTGAAGCAATATATGATCGATCAACCAGTAACAAAATGATATTGGTTGGACACGGCTCTCCCATACAAATTTTCTTAAACATATATAGGGGTATTATATTGATACTTTTCCCCAAGTCACATATCGCTTGTCCATAATCAGTTTCACCAATCTATATAGGGAGGTGAATCTCCCAAGATCTCTAGCTTTTTTGGAAGCTTGCTCAATAAACCTAAACTAAACTACTCATTAACTGCAACCATCTCAATGTCTCCCAAATGTCTCTTGCATTTCACAACCTCTCTGGGGTATTTAACATATTTTGGCATGTTTCTCAATGCGTCAATCAATGGTATATTTATGTGAAATTATTTGAAGATATCAAAGAAATTCCTAAAACTAACATCGTCTTTGTTCTTTTTTTATCTTTGCAGAAAGGGAGGAGAGCAATTTGGAATTGGAATTGGTTTATTTATAGTACCTTCCTCTTTACTCATTTCATTCAAAATCAACTCTTTTTTCTGTTCAGGAGTTTCAACTCTCTTATCTTCATAAAAAGTAATATTTGGTTCTAAAGGACTAGCCGATTCAATCTCATTTTTCTCCTCCCCATCGCTCTCGGGGTCTATAAAAGTTGTTTTTTGTATGGTGTATCATCAACCATCACAAAATAATCAAACACTCGGCTACTCTGAGTTGTAACTACTATGCAATTGCCCATATTACCACCTTCAAACTTCGAGCTCACTATTTTGTCACTTGGAAGAGTGGCTTCTGCCTTTGACTGAGCGAAGTCAACATCTGGCTCAACTATGCTTCTATTTGCTTAATTGAGGTGGAATGTGATTTCACAACCTAACCTATGCTAGCAAGGTCACTATGTAGTTGCTACATACCAGCATCGATATATTCAATTTTCTTTAGCACGTGGGGTAGTATGTCCTTTATTTTCGAGCTTATTGGGTCACTCACTGATGGTTGTTCAAATTTCTGGTGACCACCTCTAGGAGAAACATATAAATTGCGCTTCCAAGGTTGAAGCCTTGGTCCTAGTTACCCTAGTTTCGTTTGTCCAACCTGCACCTCATTAGTTCATCTCTCTATTCCAATCTTGATTCCCTTGATCTTGGTAGTTTGGATGGGAACTCCCCCCACTGGTTACTCACATAATCAGCCTCATCTTTATATGGATGGTAACCTTCGTTGTTTATTTTACCTTGATAATTGGATCCCACAACATTTAATTTTTGGGTTCCAATACCCATATGTGTTTAGTTAACACCTCGAGTTGCATCATAAAGTGTGCCATTTTCTCGTCTCGAGCTTATTCTCTCAATATCTCCTCCTTTAACTACTTCCTAGTCAATGCAATGCAAACTACATTAGTATCTCTAGTGTGTCAGGCCATGTTTGTATATTTCATATATCTAGTAGTGTGTTGGCATCATTATATGAATGCTCCAAAACCTTTCACCATATTTTTTGCAATGGATTTGTTGACCGCATACAAGGACCTATAGAAGCTTTCCAATAACACCTCATTCGGTACTTTATGATTAGGACACTAAGCCACATTATTTTTAGAGTGTAACTAGGCCTTGTGTAGTGTTCACCCGGTAGTTGTATGAAGTTCCTAATCTCGTCTTGAGATGTATACTCTACTTGGAGGAAAGAACCTCTCGAAGAATTTTTTTCTTCCCAAGTCAAGATAGATGCCTGATGAGTCTGAGATTTCAACTCATTTAGGGCTTTGTTTTCATAGTTTTATTATCCTCAATGCCTAATTTATGCTCGAAACTGATGTTAAAGTGTTGATTTGAAGCAATGAAGGCAAAGAAGCAAGGCAAGGAAATTACTGGGTAAAAAGTAGCGAAGAAAGCTGAAGAAAGAAAGTTTTGGTGATCTTTAAGACCACTCGGTGACTCACCGAGTGGCTCTTCAGCTCGCCAAAAGTTCCAGCATGCCAGCCATGGGTAAAAACCTACTTGGCGATGGATATGGACAGTCGGCGTACCGCCGAATGGATCGGCGACCTCGATCCTGATCGCCTAAAGTCACAAAATTCTGAGGTTAAAGAGCCAAGGTAAACCGACGATGGAATGGAGCCGTTAGTGCATCGCCGACTTGGTCGGCGATGCTCGACTAACTTCGCCTAGTGGTCCTAAAGGCCTAAATTTTAGAATGTATAAATTGAATTTGAAAAAGCAGAAAAAGGAATCCAGTCATTTCCTGAGTAATTTTCCTATTGTAAAACTTTGAGCTTTCATTGGAGACTTTGTTTTACTTAGTTTAAGGAGACTTCTAGTGGATTTTGAGTTGGGTTTTTGATATTGAGAATTTTGGATCATTATAAAGACGTGGATTGAAATACTCAGATTATGGAGAACATAATTGGTAATGATTTATTCCTTTTTATGATGTGTGGCTAAAACCCCCATTCTTGGGGGTGTGATCATGTGATTATTTGCTCTAATTAGCTTATGGGATTGTTGTTTACTGATTTACATGCTTATTTGAAGTGAGTTTAATTGATAGTTGTGTATTAATCCATGAATTGTAGTTGCAAATGCAATTCTAACTTAGTGTTCTAGGCTTGCTTGAGAAAGAGATTTTAGAACTAAGGTTATCGATTAATGATTATAGTGATTGGGTTGTTGTGGGTTCAGCTCGAGAGAGTGAATCTTAACTCGATCCTACCTATCTAGCTCGAGAGAGCAGATAAATTAAGGTATTAGGTTCCTTATAGTGTTATGCTTGTCAAGGTTCGAGAGAAATCGCTTGAATCATAATAGTTGTTCGAGAGAAAACTATTGCATCTATAGTCTAGCCTACCCACTAAGATTCAACAATTTTTAGTAAATTATAATTACCCATATAGCGAATTAGCCTTTAATCGATCACATCCCCCAGTATCCCTTTTCTACTTGATTACTCCCTTGTTTCTCAAATTGTTGTAGTTGGTAATTGAAAAACCTAATCGCCCCATCTGACATTCGTTGTCAACCCCTTTGATTTATCTAAATAATTTCAATAATTTCTATTCCTACAATTGATTAGACCACGTTTATAACTTCGTAACTAAATTCTAGCTTGTATCACTCCCTGTGGGATAAACTCCAACACTTTGTTGGGTTTATACTAGATTGTGATCGCCTACACCTAGTATTGTGATCGCCTACACCTAGTATCAAAAATGGCGCCGGTGCCGGGGAGTGGTGTTTAGAATTCTCTTATTGAAGTTTAGATTGTGATCTTTTTTTGTTGTAGTTGAATCGACTTACCTTGTTTTGTGTTTGTTGTTGGTTGTTTGTGAACAGAGGATGAGATGAGTGTGAACGAAAGTAACGGTAGCCAACTTGGACACAAAGATGACATGGGCAATTTGAATGATGTAAATGAAATTCACTTGGGTGGTGTAGGTGCTATCCGTTTACCTCCTGTCAAGGGAAATGTTATCTTCCACGTGACTAGCACGATGTTGCAACTCTTGCAAATGAAAGGATTATTCGTAGGGCTAGCTCATGAGGATCCCCATGATCATATTCGGAACTTTGTGGATGTATGTGGTCCATTCTCATTCAAAAACATCTCACAAGAGTCAGTCCGTCTCAGGTTGTTCCCTTTTTTCTTTAATGGGGGAAGAGACCAAATGGTGAGCTGATCTACCGAGGGATTCCATTACCACTTGGGATGAACTGACTGAGGTTTTCTACATAAGGTTCTTTCCTCCTTCGAAAATGATGTCCTTGAGAGATAATATTCAGGGCTTTAAACGTTTAGAAGGTGAGCCAATCCATGAGACGTGGTTGAGATTTCAGAAGTTGTTACTTCAATGTCTGACTCACGGGCTTCCAAACAACGTGTTGTTACAACACTTCTATCGGAGTCTAGACTCGGTGAACAAAGGTGTGGCTGATCAACTTGTCCGAGGAGGTATAATGTAGCAATCTTTCGAAATAGCATCTAATCTCCTTGATGGTATAACCAAAATAAACAGAGCCTGGTACAGTCGGGAAGACCAGGTGTCTCCTTTGACCTTTAGGATGACAAAGGAGCAGATAGAGAAGGACCAAGAGCGAGACCAAAATATGGCCAAATTGATGACCCAGTTTGATATTATATCAAAAAATATGATGGTTAGTGGGTCGAAAAGTGTAAATGTTGTTGGTGTTAGTGGAGTAAACCCCGAGGATTCACACTTTGAGGCTCTATATAATGAGGAAGTGAATTTTATGGCAAATCAAGGAGGAGGTTTTCGTCCGAGCTATCCAAGGCCGGGGAGGAATCTAGGTTGGAATAGAGAAAGGGATGATGGATGGAGAGACCGTGACAGGGAATGGCGTGACCGTGGGACTAATTGGAAGGAACGGGATGGTAAAAAGGAAAGATACATTCCTCCCCATGAGCATCAAAAGCCAAAGGAGCAAAGGGATGACCCGGATAACTTTCGCACGGAAGATATGCTTGCAAACATTCTCAATAAAGTGGAAGGGTAGGAAAAGGTGCTTAAAGAAATGAAAGAGGACGTCTCCACACTCAATCAGAAGGTCACCTCTCACTCAGTGTCCATCAAACAACTGGAAACGCAAATGGGTCAAATCTCATCTCATTTGAACCCAAGGCCGAAAGGGGGTCTACCAAGTGATACCTTGGCTAACCCAAAAAATGAACCTTGAAAGCATATCCACGTCGTGCCACGATGTTAAATAAGGTGCTTCTTGGGAGGCAACACAAGCTTTTATGCTTTTATTACTGTTGTTTGAATAATGGGTGTTGAATGTGCAGGTTGAAAATTTGAAATTTTGGGAAAATGAGCAGTTAGGCGAGCCAAAAGTCCAATCGGTGACTCGACGAACAGGTCATCAAGCCCGACTTGGACCGTCGTTTGAACCACCTAGCTTGCTGGAGGTTCTGTAAAACTCGGCGGACTAAAGTGCTACTCGGTGCATCACCGAGTGGGTCGGCGACGTAAGTCGCGATCGCCGACTGGCGCGCGAACTGAAGATTCAAAAAGGGCCAAAGCATTTTAAATTCAAAAGTCTCCCTCATTTCATACTTTTTGACTTCCAAACTTTCACAACCGCATATCTTCTTACTCTCATACTAGTTTTCTTACTTTTTGTGTGGGATTGAAAACTCGGGGAGGATTTTTGGATTCATTGCTAGCCTAGCTTTTCAAATTCTCGGCATATAAGGTTGGTTTTCCAAACCCTGACTTTGAAATCCCGTGTCTAAGCATGTTAAAATTGTTGGGTTGTGTTGGATTTATTGTGGGTCTAGTGGGGGTGAAGTCTGAGTAACCCCAAATTGTACCGATTGTCGGATTTTGCCCAATGATAGAGCAGTTGACATCATTCTTAAGGGCAAAAGACGTCAATTGGCTAATTTTGGCCAAATCGGGGGAAGTCTGAGTACCCCGTGGGCATGGGTAGTATGGGTCTGAGTCTAATTGCATAGAATAATAGTTTAATTTTGTTTTCATGGGCAGCGGGTTAGATTTTGAAGGTCGGGGTAGAAATCTAGCAGGTTGGACTATTCGGCGAGCTGGGTCGAGCTCGCCGAGTGGTTCGACGGTTATCCTAAAGACCTATCGATCACCTTTTAATTCTCCATTTTATTGGTTTGAGTCAGTAACTTTCGGCGATATGCTTGAACTTGCCGAGTTCACTCGGTGACTGCCCGAAAGTCCCTTCTGATCGCCCTTCTGCGCCCCAAATTCCTGAAAATGTTCTGTAATATTCGGCGAGCTACTTCTAGTTCACCGAATGGTGTCGGTGATCAACCAAATAGCCCTGGACATCGCCGACCTGTGCTTAATTTTGAAAGATTTTACTCTGAAACTTTCGGTGAGCCTGACTTGGCTCGCCAAAAGGGTTCGGCGACTCGTCGAACGGTTCGGTTAGTCTTTATGTACAGTCTTCAAACTTTGAATTTTTTTTCGAATAGCATCTAACATGTGTGGTTTTGTTTTGCAGAAATGGCTAGACCTAAGGTTGCAGGAAGGAATCAACCACCCCGAAAGCGGACTAGAGGGACAGTTATCAATGAGGAGGCTGTAGACTCCTGGGCCCCGGTTTCCAACCTTCCTCCAAAATAGGGAAAGGGAAAGGGCAAAGGCCCAGTACAACCCATACCAGCGGAGAAGAGCTCCGACAGTGAGGGAGTTTATGCCACTCACCTCACCACTTCTGAGAGTGAGGGCCACTCCTAGGGGAGTTCTCCGGCCTCCGTCTCTGAGCCGGAAGATAATCAGCTCCTACAGGCTAGGAGAGCGGAGCTACGCTCCAAGTCCATGAATGATCCGTCTAGGATCCCTGTGACTCCTACGCCTCCTCCTCCAGCTCCAGCTTAGACAGTAGTGTAGGCCCCTCCTCCAGTTCAGGCTCATCCACCCCGGTTACTCAATAGACTAAAAGCCGAGGGTCTGAGGACCATTCTAGAGGAAAAGCGGTTGTCCATAAATGGCGTGGTAAACTGGTACCCTGAGGTGTGGAGAAACCTCAAGTTCCACAAGTTCAAGTTATTCACGAAGCGCCGAGGCCCTTACATTCCCACTTGGGTCTGGGAGTTCTACTCAGCCTATGGGGAGTTGGTACCAAAGGGGAAAAAGAAGGCCAGCGCGTTTAAATCGGTAGATCATGTGATGGTTCGGGGAAAGAAGGTGAAGTGCAATAGTTTGGATATAAATGAGGCACTCAGGAGCACAATGAACTTCATGCACTACTACATTGAGTGACCCCGAGATGGATTGAGGCCGGTGTGCTGATTGAGAAGAAGGACCTAAACGTGGCTTCTAGATACTGGTTTGGGTTTATTAGCAGCACCATCATGCCTTCACAGAACGAGTCGATTCTCCGACATACGAAGGCAGCTTGTCTGGGCTGTATCATGGATCAGGAAACACTAAACTTGGGTCTGCTCATTGAGCAAGAGATGGCCATGAGGGCAAAGCAGATTCAGACATCTCTCCCCTTTCCGGTGCTGATCACCGAGTTGTGCAGGCGGGCCCGTGTCCCTATTAATGAGAAGACGGATGTGGAAGTGACCCCACTTCCTCTACTGACATCCGACGTATCAAGGTCGAGTACATGAGGGATGAGGCTGACAGGAGGAGAGCTGCACCGGTGGATACATCCCCGTTAGTTGATGTTCAGATGTTGCCGACTGAGGCAATACTTCTTCCTCAGTCCAGTGAGCCTACATGTACATCTGGCCCCTCTACTTCTGCACCTCCTAGTTCATTTGTTGTACCCCCTCCCACTACTGCTGCTGCTGCTACTACCTCCTGACCCCCTATCACCCAGGCTATGTTGTACAAGATGGGTCATCTGGCTCATTCCGCTGATGTGCGTGCCTTTCGGGTAGAGGTTGTTGTGCTTGGGATGATAGAGCGGGCGATTGCTGCTGCTTTGGCCCTGATTAGGGCTGAGATGAGAGAGCATGGGGAGTTGACTGATGGCCACAGGCTTGCAATGGATGCCCTTACTGTGAGGGTTGAGGCTTGTGAGCAAGGTCGAGGTGATTCTATTGTTGTGACAGCCTTGAAGGCTGATGTTGTTGGACTGCAGAAGGATCTGGACGAGCTGAAGTCCACAGATTTTTTGATGTTGTTCGGCACAGTTGAGATTCCTGAGATCCCGAGCGCAGATGTCCCTGCCAGTTCAGAGATTCCTCCGACTACTACGACCAGAGATGTTGATAGAAAGACCGCAGCTGTTGAGTTTGAGGCTGAGACTGATGAGGAGGAGCTCGGTGTTAGAGACGCTGCTATCTATGATGATTTAGCAGATCTTGAGGGAGTCATGGTTGAGACAGATGTGCAGGCTACTTTGATAGAGACGTCTATGGTGGGCTCCAGCGGAGCCAAGGATGCTGATGAGCCGGGCACTGATGCCCAGACAGATGGAGTCACCGACATGCAGAGCTCACTACATGCTTAGCCTGACACGATGACCCTTTTTACTCTATTTCTGTTATTTTTAGACTGTTTTGTTATTTCTTTGCATTTGAGTACAAATGCTAGACTAGTTTGACGGGGTGAGGTATTTCTATACCTACCTCTTATGGGTTGTTTTGTGGATATTTGTTGTTTTGTTTTGTGAATGTTGGATCGTATCTTATATTTTTATATATATGGTTTTGATCCATTGTGTTTGTCCTTTGTTTTAAATTGCCAATGGTTTTGAACCGATTTTAAAAAAAAATTGCCACCTCTTGTGTCTTTGAAAGTGGCCGTTCTCTTGCAATTTTGAGTGTCAGTTATGATCAATACCGATGATTTAAATAGTGCTCTCAATTGAACGATAAGAGTGTACAACTACGATGAGGCAAATTGAGTTACATAGGTCATATGTGAACTCCTAGCATCTTGTTGTGACTAGCCGGTTGTTGAGTTGATCTCTTGTGATGATCGTTACACGCTAGCTGAAAATGGTAGAGTCTTGTTTGATGATTGTGTTGAATGCCATGTGTGGCGAGGTTTTCTTGAATTATGTGCTTGATGATACCTAGAACTTGTCCCGTAGTCCAATTGATTGATGGAAGCAAGCGATCGAAATGATCTTAGGCAAAATTTATGAAGAGTGAACCAAAAATTGATATTATACCTCTTTGTGACGACCTTGTGAAAGTGTGAACCTAGCTTGGCACCTTTTGAGCCTATCATTTTCTTTGGATGAAACTTGAACAACTTTGACCTCTTTGTCCCATCACCTTTAACCTTCATGAAGTATTGGTTCGTTTGAATAGCCAACTTAGGCCAAAAGCCTAAGTTGGGGGTGTGGTGAAAAAGAAGAAAAATCAAGGAATATGAAAAATCCACCTTTGAAGGATCATGCTGAAAAAGATGGAACCCCTCCATGTAAAAAAAAAGATAAAGAAAAGAAAAAGATTGAAAGAGAGAAGAGCTTGTGAAATAAAGTTTGTGAAAGGAGCAAAAGAAATGGGGTATCCAATGAGTCATGCTTAAATTAATAAAAGGGTGGATTGTGAACATCATAGAATGTGAAAGAGAAGGAGAAAAAGTGATTTGCAGGCCATACTTCATGAAGGTAGAAGTCACTAAACCAAAATGATCATACCTTTACACTCAGCCCCGTTACAAGCCTTGAAAGACCTTTGTGATCTTGAGTGAGCTGAAAATAATGTTGATTCGAAAATAAAGGTAAGCCTATGAGTAGAGTCATGCATGTGTTCATCTTTGGGAGTGTGAGAGTTGTATTTGATTCCGAAATTATAAATTGTTGATGAACTTTGTGTGAGCATGGAATAATTCTTGGTGTAAGGGCATTTGAATGCTTTTGTTGAGCTTGAACTTGCATTTGAAGCAAGCATTGTGAGCTTGAGTCTATTTGATGATGGTTTTTCACAACTTGAAACTTAGAGTGCACAATTGAACATTGCATGCGAAATTTAAACCTCTTGTGTGCATTTGTGTTTAAACTTGAGTAGAAATGTTTGTAGACATCCTTGTTTAACTGATTGATCTTGAGTTTTACTTGAGGACAAGCAAAAGTTTAAGTTGGGGGTGTTGATGAGTCTGAGATTTAGACTCATTAAGGGCTTTGTTTTCATAGTTTTATTATCGTCAATGCCTAATTTTTGCTCTAAATTGATGTTAAAGTGTTGATTTGCAGCAATGAAGGCTAAGAAGCAAGGCAAGGACATTATCGGGAAAAAAAGAGCGAAGAAAGCTGAAGAAGTTGAAGAAAGGCAGTCCTGGTGATCGCCAAGACCACTCGGCGGCTCTTCAGCTCGCCAAAAGTTCCAGCATGCCAGCCTTGGAGAAAAACCTACTTGGCGATGGAAATGGACAGTCGGCGTCCCGTCGAATGGATCGGTGACCTCAATCCTGATAGCCTAAAGTCATAGAACTCTGAGGTTAAAGAGCCAAGGTAAACCGGCGATGGAATGGAGCCATTGGCGCATCGCCAACTTGGTCGGTGATGCTCGACTAACCTCGCCTAGTGGTCCTGAAGGCAAAAATTTGAGAACGTATAAATTGAATTTCAAAAAGCAGAAAAAGGAATCCAGTCATTTCCTGAGTAATTTTCCTATTGTAGAACTTTGAGCTTTCATTGGAGACTTTGTTTTACTTTGTTTGAGGAGTCTTCTAGTGGATTTTGAGTTGGGTTTTTGATATTAAGCATTTTGGATCATTGTAAAGATGTGGATTGCAGTACCCAGATTATGGAGAACATATTTGCTATTGATTTCTTCCCTTTTATGATGTGTGGCTAAAACTCCCATTCTTGGGGGTGTGATCATGTGATTATTTGCTCTAATTAGCTTATGGGATTGTTGTTTACTGATTTACATGCTGATTTGAAGTGGGTTTAATCGATAGTTGTGTATTAATCCATGAATTGTAGTTGCAAATGCAGTTCTTACTTAGTTTTCTAGGCCTGCTTGAGAAAGAGGTTTTAGTACTAAGGTTATCGATTGATGATTGTAGTGATTGGGTTGTTGTGGATTCAGCTCGAGAGAGTGAATCTTAACTCGATCCTACCTATCTAGCTTGAAAGAGTAGATAAATTGAGCTATTGGGCTACTTATAGTTGTAACACCCCGAATCCGGAAGAGGGCACCATATAGGATTTCAACATTTTCCAGGTGCCATCCACGATGGCCAACCACGGCCCGTGGGTTGCACCACCGACCGTAGGGGGGTCAGTGGATTGGCCACCCAAAAATGGCCAGGCCATGGACCACGGCTGGACCTATGGACTGTAGGTGGGTCCACGCCCCGTGGTCCAGGAACCGTAGGTTAGGAAAAAAATTCTCTCACCACCAACCACGGTCCACCAGGACAGGCCGTGGGTCAGACCACGGACTGTCGACTGGGTCCGTCGGTTGGTAGGTCATCGACAGCTAACAGTTAACTCAGGGGCAGTTGGGTCTTTTCCTAATTAATTAATTCCTATACTACGTCATTTTGTCTATGTTTAGGACCCCTATATAAGCTTTTTCAACCCCTAAATTAACTCATTTACTTCATTAATCCAAATTCCCAAAAGAAAACCAATTCCTCTCCAAATATTCTCTCTCTAGAAACTTGAAGAAGAAGAAGAAGGATTCACCTAGGGTTTCAAGCTAAGGTTCCAATTCCTCCATTGAAGGCTAGCATTTGGATTCAAGGTATGATAGTTTTTATCTATGGATTCCTTTCATCCATGGAGTTCCCAAATTCCTCTATTTCAAATGGTAAATTTCCCCAATTGAGTTAGGATTTTCTTCAATTAGCATGTGTTCTTATCATTATTGATTTAAATGATATAATTATGATCTTCTATGCATGAATTGATGAATTGCAATGCTTTTATGATGAATTCCCCTATGAACCCATGTGATCCCTATGTTTTCAAGTTATGAACTATATGTTGTGGGATTTGGATCTTCAAGGAAGAGTTTTATGAAATTGAGCATGTATTGCAAGCTTTACATGATTTTATGATGAAATCCATATCTAACCCATGTTTTCTAAGAGTTGATGAATGAAATTGGGTTTTGACCTCAAGAAGGTGAATTATGAACTTATGCATTGTTTATGAAATCTATGCAAATGTTTTAAGGGTGCTTTGAGAGTAAAGTACCAATGATGATGTTGTGTTGTGAAAGGATATTCTCACTAAAACACATACTAGTATGATGTGAAAGGTTTTCTCACATAGAAAGGATTCTTAGGTTGAAAGGCTTTCTCACCTAATTGAATCTAAGACTAGGACCTATCTTAATGAAACTAGCTTGAATTGGTTGGTCAAGGGCACCTTTTCATGAGTAATGAAGTCAAGTAAGAAATGACTATTCCGTGGGAATTTATGCTTAGCACTGAGTGGATATTGATAGTGAGATGGAAGCTCTCCCGTAGTAGAGGTTGGGTTTCCCAAGTAATCTCATGAGATGGAAACTCTCCCGTAGTAGAGGCTGGGTTTCTAGTAGCAATCTCCTTATCCCATAACTATGTGCCCCCATAGGTTGATTAGCTAGTGGATCAACTTAAGCTAGAAGTTCAAGGTTCTACCTTCGGCAAGTAGGACACCCCTTTTCGGTGTGGGGTAGACACCGGATTCCATGTTATAGCTCACATGGTCTCAATGTCGGTTAAGGCTAGTTCCCCACAAGTAAGAATGAAATAAGGTTACTTCAAGAAGTATCGCATATGAGTTCAAAGGTTTTAAAGAAAAAGTTAGCTTGCATTGACCATGAATTATGACTTATGTTTTATAACTCTTTCATATTATGTTTTGGCTTGGTCAATTGCATGTCATAAAATGAAATGTCTTTTTTAGCATGATTTAAATATTTTTATACATGACTATCATACTTGGTACATTGTTTTGTACTAACGCATACTCTTGCCTACATTTTTCTCAAATGTAGGGTCCGATATTCAAGGTGCTCAGTTTCGTGGCTAGTTGGTGATTTGATTGATTCCCGAGCTTTGGTGAGTCCTCATACTTCGAGGACGCATTTCATTTTTTAGTTACTTTCTTGTATTTCTCTTTTGGACATGATGTATGGGCTAGGCCTAATTTCATTCTATTGTACTAGATGGCTATGTTGAGACAAGAGCTTAGACTTCTGCTTTTCGTTTTATAAAATGTTTTGACCTTGAACTGTTTTACTCTTATTGTTCTATTTCTTATGTTATGATAGCTAAGTGGCTTGTATGGAGTCCTTCGGGGTATTATACGCCATGTTACCTCTAGGGGGTACCCCTGGGTCGTGACAATAGTGTTATGCTTGTCGAGGTTCGAGAGAACTCGCTTGAATTGTAATAGTTGTTCGAGAGAAAGCTATTGCATCTATAGTCTAGCCTACCCACTAAGATTCAGCAATTTTTAGTAAATTAGAATTACCCATATAGCGAAATTAGCCTTTAATCGATCACATCCCCAAGTATCCCTTTTCTACTTGATTACTCTCCTGTTTCTCAAATTGTTGTAGTTGTTAATTGAAAAACCTAATCACCCCATCTGACATTCGTTGTCAATCCCTTTGATTTATCTAAATGATTTCGATAATTTCTATTCCTACAATTGATTAGACCACGTTTATAACTCGTAACTGAATTCTAGCTTGTATCACTCCCCGTGGGATCGACCCCAAGTCTTTGTTGGGTTTATACTAGATTTCGATCGCCTACACCTAGATATGGATGAGGTGTAGTTGAGCGTTTATCAATGCCTCTGATAGTTCTCCCAACCATGTAGTTGTTTCACCTATTAGGGAGAATGAAAATAACCTCAACCTTATTCCTTCTTGAGAGATGTTAGGGATGTTGTACACCAGACGAAACCTGACAAAGTCCTTCTGATGTTTGTTCGGATTTTCATGATCTAGACCTCCAAAAAATCTTTTCATGACCAAAACATACAACATCATGCTGGTGATGTTGAAAACTGTACTAGCCAACTGTGGAGGTCGAATGGCCACAACAAGGCCCACTTGTGTAGCAGTAGTTGCTGCATCCATCTGATCAACCTCACTATCCAAAGCCACGTTCAGCCTCAGGTGCCTCAAGGTTTGTTCAATTTCTTGATCAAACAGAATCAAGGAAGATCCTTGACACCGAGTATCGGGCATACAATGAGGTTGTAATGCAACAAACATAAACAACCAATCAGAGTGATATGAGAAATAACGATCACTCGATGAACTTTTATTGAAATAGTAATTTCTTAACCACACTCCCTGACAACAATGCCAAAAGTTGATGTTGCCCAAATTATACCCTCAATTAGGTATAAAGGGGTCATTATCAAATATAGAATCAAAGTAGGTTGGGGTCGAATCTGATAGACAACGTGGCAAGGAATTACAATTTATTGCAAGAATTTAGTCTTGTGATCAGTATTTGGAATGAGGGTTTCAAAGGAATATCGTTGAACTTTTTTTACTCTATGATTTTGTATTCAATAGTTAAAGACGAACTAGATATGTGGTTCCCTAGATATCAGAACTCAAACAAATACTTCAATATCAACTCATTTTGGTGTGTCCACTGTCAAAAATGATGAATCTATATGTCTTCTAAAGTCTCTTGGCCCAATTAGAAGAATTTCACCCTAAGTCCTTTCGAAAATTGGGTGTGTATTAATTTGGTTATTATCGTAGGTCTCTGGTTAACTTTTCTATCTTTATCTAAAGATATTAGATAGTGGTTGGTAGCCTGAAATTTCTGTTTGTGATTCTTTTTCCTAATATTAACTTCTTTTGTCAAGCAAGTTTAAAATACAAACAAGTTTCTAATGTTTTTAGCCATTAAAAAGACAATGTTTACGAAAGACTACAAAGACTTAAATGTGAAGAACTCATTATCCTTATCCCTATTCTAGGTCCCATAACCATAGTTATGATATTTAGCTACTCATAACTAGTTGTGAAGAATCAAAGTAATTGTTGAGATTAAAAAATATTACGAGAAAGATAAATGGTATAAACCTTGAATTAATCTCTGTTGTTCGTGAAAAAGTAACAACTAGGAGAGTAGTAAGGTAAATTTTAACAATGTCTTCGAAAATAAACAATCAAAGAACTTGGTAATAATTCATAAACTTTGGTCATAACTTCTGGCAGTAATGCATAACCTTATAAAAGTTGTCTATGTGGTCTATTTGAAGTGGTGAAAAATACTCAATAATACAATCCTAGTTGGACTCGATCTTGACTTGTAAAAAAAATTCTGCAGAACAACTAGTGCACGAGCGACCTCCATTGTGAGACATGAGGTCTGCGCCGCTTAGTCAATCATGAAACTTGAGTTCTGCGGTGAGAGTTTCATCACCGAGACATGCTCTTTTTCACATCCTCTGAAGTTTAACAACACGTGTGTACCGGGGGCCAATGCAGGATGCTTGCCCCACATCACGGACAGTGGCGAAGCTACTTGGTTCTCGGGGTGTCCAATTGGACACCATTCATTGGAAAAAACATCAAAAACACTAGTAAAATGATATACGAAGTGATTAAATAATATATTTTGGACACCCTTAACACAATAAGTTGTTATATCCCAATGGTTTCAGATGCCTCAAATGAGGTAGCGATTGTGTGTTTGAATCTCACTAGTAGCAATTTTTTTCCATTTTTTAAAAAGAGTTTTTGTTATGTAATTTCTGGACACCCTTCATGAAATATCTGGCTCCACCACTGACCGCGGACAACTCTGTTAGTCTTCTGTTGGTTACATTTATGTCTGGGATGGTTTGCTTTGGGTTTCTTTACTCTTTTGGATCGATTCTTGCCGTGTTTTAACCTGAAATAAGTCTAATTACATATATAATTAGCTCACCACAACAATTATACTTAAAATACATGAATATATGTGGTTTTATCCTCAAAATTTAGCTAAAATAAGAGTAAAATGCGATGCTTGGGTGCATAAATATGCCCACTACCCCTAATGATCGATAGGCCCCATAGAATTTGGTTCATTTGAGAGTGAATTTCTAGAACAAAGTTGAGGAGTTCCTCTTTGAATGGGTCTACTAGTATGTGCACTGCTCTGAACCTACTTCCCACTATCCCCAAGTTCCCTAGTAGTCATGTTGAAGCCATATTTGGCGAAGTGTTCATCGAAATTCTAATTGATACATGACTAGGTGGTGCGTTGGCTTCATTATGACCACTGCTTGTGAAGGTGGTAACGATGCCTTCCATCTTTGTTATAAAGGCATTTTGTGAGGTTATATATCATCCCTTTCACATCTTCTTCAACACAGAATCTTTCCTTAGATACATCCATGTTACTCTTGGGTGTTGACATTGACCCATTCGCGAGAGGTACCTGTCTCTGTTGTACCCCTCTTCACTATGACTTTTCATCACTTGGGACCTGGTTGGTCCTTACATGTTTTCCACCGGCCTCTTGTTTGCGAAGGTGCCTAATCATCTTCTCATTCTACAACTAGCACATTTTATGAAACTAAAGGGTTAGACAAACTTCTAGTGAGTGGGTCGTTGAGTTGGTCGTTGTTGGTTGGACTATTATAAAGAATTGCAAACATGATTGTGGTTTTGAGTATGTAGGAAGTGGTGATCTAGCAAAGAGCAGAATCAAATGAACAAAGTAATATCACAACTATCTATCCCCATAAGTGGCGCCAAATTATTTGCCAAAAATATCGTGTGGGTGCGAACGAATTTAGATTTGTGAAAGCGGATTTAAGGCAAGTGAATTAGGTTCGATCAAACCTCTTTTCTTTTTCGGATAAATCCAACAGATGAAAGGAATGAAACGAATATAATTTACTTCAAGCAAAGAATAAGAAATCTTAATATTAGAATTCAAGAACTAGAGTATAAACAAGAAGATCTTTCTATTATCAATGCTTAATCGAGAGACAATGTATTACAAGTGAAAGAATGAGATGCAAGCTTATGGTACTACCACAAAAAAACTTACTCTATACCCTAGGAAAAAGGTTGTTTTTAACGGTACTTGAGTAATGTCACATGCCTAAGATTTGAGTCTAGACTCGTGGGGGATTTCTATAATACTTGAGACCATTACTAGCTACCTCCCGACGTGATGATGCACTTAAACCTAGGGAGGAGATCTAGTAAAAGATGCACGGAGAAGTACCTGGTCGCACAATCCTTCTTCACCCGATTGTCATGCTCTCAGGCTGATGTTTCCAACGATCCCAATATTATAGTAGTCACTGGTATCTGGGAAACACTTATCCCATATTTAAGCTTTATAGGCTGATATTTTCCACATGTCAAATTCGTGATACTTTGCATGGACTAATATTTTGCTTAATTTGTCCTAAATTATTATTAGTATTCTCCCCCTC
>JAJONR010008105.1:0-35864 GCA_029582245.1 Solanum etuberosum
CTTTTAAGGAAAGGATTCCACTTTGTTCCTATAACTACTATATTTAAGTAATAATTGCCAAATTATTCCCTTGATATATATATATATATATATATATAATAATGAGGAAAGAGGAGATCAAATGGTCCTTTTAAGGAAAGGATTCCACTTTGTTCCTATAACTACTATATTTAAGTAATAATTGCCAAATTATTCCCTTGATATATATATATATATATATATATAATAATGAGGAAAGAGGAGATCAAATGGTCCTTTTAAGGAAAGGATTCCACTTTGTTCCTATAACTACTATATTTAAGTAATAATTGCCAAATTATTCCCTTGATATATATATATATATATATATATAATAATGAGGAAAGAGGAGATCAAATGGTCCTTTTAAGGAAAGGATTCCACTTTGTTCCTATAACTACTATATTTAAGTAATAATTGCCAAATTATTCCCTTGATATATATATATATATATATATATAATAATGAGGAAAGAGGAGATCAAATGGTCCTTTTAAGGAAAGGATTCCACTTTGTTCCTATAACTACTATATTTAAGTAATAATTGCCAAATTATTCCCTTGATATATATATATATATATATATATATATATATATATTTGTTCTTACTAAATACTTCAAGCCTAGTCTTCAAAAGATAAAATATCCCGACCAGACTTGAAGCAGAGGGCATTTGTAATCATTTAAAATTTATTAAATATAAATTTCTAAAATGATTAAGATTATAGTAAATTCATAAATATATTAATCTAAATAAATATTATAGATTAATATAATTGGATCAATTATTTAAGTCCAATAAATATGGATTTGATTAAAGTCCAAATTAATTGATTTGAACTTTAATAGATGAGCCCAAATTGCTATGCCCAATGACATCTTATCCTAGAGGCCCATTTTTATACCACATGACAAATGATGTGGCATGCCAAGTCAAACAAAGAAGCCAATAGGATCATGACATGTGTCAAAAATGACAATCCCACTCCATAAAGCCCATATGCCATGTCACTTAAATCTTATTGGCCGAAGGGAATCCTCTTCCAATCACAACTCCTCTATTCTAAAACTATAAATAGGGATCCTCATAATTCGTAAAAAGGGACCACGAATTCTAACAAGAAGCTAGAGAAAGCTCATGGATCAAAAGCCGCAAATTTCTCAACAAGCTACAAGTTGAAGAATTTAAGTGTTCAAGTTCAAGAACGATTAAGATTAAGACCACCGGATTCAAGATCAAGCTCGAAGCCCTTGAATTCAACTAAAATTCAAGATCAAGATAAAGTTCAAGTTCAAGTTCATCGAAGATTCAAGAACAAGCTCCAAAACCCTTAAATCCAAAATCAAATTCAAGATCAAGATCATCAAGTTCAAGTCCATATTAAGTTCATCAAATCCACAAATCAAGATCAAGACTACAAGATTCAAGATCAATCTCGAAACTCTTGAATTCAAGTATGAAGTCAAGATCAAGATCAAGTTCAAGTTCAAATTCATCTAAGATTCAAGAACAAGCTCCAAAGGCCGTTGAAACCACTATTAAAGTCCAAGAACAAATTCAAATTCAAGCTCAAAAGCCCTTTAATTTATATCTGAAAAGACGAATCAGAGGAATTATAGAGATTGTAACACTCGTACTTTGAAATCAATAAATATAATTTTTTTGATACTTTTCCGTTCTTGATTATTGTTTTCTCGACACGAATTTTGTTGTCTACACCAACTACCTACACATGATGTCTTATTCCTTCACACTTTTTAAATTGTACTTATGAGATAATTCTAAATTCTTTGAACTTTTCAACATACAAGACTCTTGTTCCTTTCTCTAACTCATTTACCAATCCTATCCTTTGACCAAAAACTCATGACATTTTACCTCATACTCTAAATCAAAAACTAAGTGGAACACATCATTAAGCCCTTTACCAATCAACCACTCTACCACCCAAACCATGAACAAGTCTTTCCATATGCTCAATAAGCAACATGATCAATCATTTCTTACGTTACCAATCCATACTTTGACTAAACCTACTGCCACGAATTTAGACTTATAATGAAAAACATGAATTTTGATTCAAACCATGTAAACCAATACCCTTATGAATCTACATTAGCACATACCTAAAAGAGTCTATGAAATCACATATCTTAGATTAGCATTGATCACCTCTCCATCGACCTTACTATATCCTTCGCTAGAAATTCAACCATACCAGTTACCAAATTTGAGACCACAAAAGAACTTACCATAACACTTGAGCCAAATATCTGTAGACATCTTTCTCAAATGTTACCAACCCATTTTTAACCCATTTGATGAACACGTGACCTTATTACCATAATCTTAACAAGGAAACCAAAGCCACATCACCCCATAAATTCGATCTTACCATTGATATGATACATCAAACCCAAGATATAGCTATCAAATTCTATGAATTAACCAATTTATACTTGCACTTTGTTACTAATATCCGCAATTGCCTGCACACAAGTATACTCGTTGGGACTTGTTTTACCCATAAGCTCATCATCGCAATATCAATCCACTCCTTTTGGCTCATAATGAAATCACCAATCCCCAATTATATCCTCAAAATACACTCATAACTTGAGCACATTATTACCTTGCAAAAGATCCACCACTATAGTTTTTTCTTATAAACAATGCCTGACTCAAGTGTCTGCAGTAACAACCAGTTGGTTTCTCAGATGTGAATACACTATCGAACCTCCTCTTTCCAAACTAGGTGAAACAATGGGTAGTTTCTTAAGTAGTTAGGTAATGCACTCGATATAGAATGTCTCTATTTCCATTTTTCACTAGTACCCCCTCGTGAAAGTCTGTTAGATCCACCACAAGAACATATCAAACCCATCGAGAAGATCGTACCCAAGTAGCTCACACCTTTCTACCCGTTAAGTAACTATAATACAATATCAAATCCGTTCATCCTCAAGCCCAATGTGATATGAACCCTTTCAAAGACCTAGTCGATATCAAAAGTAACACACTTCGTGACTCTAAACAAGGGAACACAGGTACCGCTAAAGCAGTCGTATTTTAACTCTTAAAACTATTCAAATTCTCTTCATTTCTAAATAACTAACAATATAAGATAAGCTATTCATGAATTCCTTATGAGTCCGAGATTTTGACTCATTTAGGGCTTGTTATTCATAGAATAAGTGTCCTTGATTCCTATTTTGTGCTCTAAACTGATGTTTTGATGCTAATTTGCAGATAGAAAGGAAAAAGAGTAAGCTAAGGATATTACCGGGCAAAAAGGAGCGAAAAAAATGAAAAAGGATGAAGATAGTGAAATCTGAGAATCGCCAAAGCGACTCTGTGAATCGCTAAGTGGCACTTCAGATCACCTAAAGGTCAAGACTGCCAGCCCTGGGAGAAGCCAATTTGGCGATGGATTTGGACCTTCGGCGACCCAAACTTTGATCGCCTAAAGTTACAAGGTCTGAAGGATGAAGAGTCAAGGAAAACTGGCGATGGAAAGGAGCCATTGGCTCATTGCCAACTTGGTCGGCGATGCTTGACTAACTCCGCTGAGTGACCCTGCAGGCAAAAATTTGAAAACGTATAAATTAAATTTCAAAAGAGAAATGAAAAATTGAAGTCATATCCTGACTAATCCTACCATTGATGAACTTTGAGCTTTCGTCTTGAACATTACTTTTCTTAGTTTTTAGGAGTTTTCTATTGGATTTTGTGTTGGGTTTTGGAATTGAAGCTAAATTGATGCATTGTAAAAACTCAGAGATTAATACCCAGCTATGGAGAACGTAATTGGTATTGATTTCTTACTTTTTATGATGTGTGGCTAAAACCCCTATTCTTGGGGGTGTGATTATGTGATTAATTGTCTTAATTAGTTTATGTGTGTTAGTAATTATTGATTTAATTGCTGTTTTGAAGTGGGTTTAGTTGGTAATTGAGTTTTAACTTATGAATTGAAGTGGCAAATACAGTTCTAGATTAGCATTCTATGCTTTCTTGAGAGAGAGGTTTTAGAATTAAGATTACCAATTGATTAATGTGGTGATTGGGTTATTATGGATTCAACTCGAGAGAGTGAATCTTAATTCGATTCTACCTATCTAGCTCGAGAGAGTAGGTAAATTAAGGTTTAGGGTTGTTCATAGTATGATGCTTGTTGAGGTTCGAGAGAACTCACTTTATTCGTGGTATTTGATCGAAAGATGGCTATTACATGTAAAGCCTAGTCTACCCACTAAGATTCAACGAACTTTGGTAATTAATAATAACCCGTATAGCGAAATTGGCAATTAATCTATCACATCCCCAAGTATCCCTTATCTACTTGATTACTCCCCTGTTTTTCTTATTTGTTAGTTGACAAACTTTATCCACCCATTTGACACTTGTTGTCAACCCCTTTGATTTACCTAAATAATTTCGATAATTTCTATTCCTACAATCGATTAGAACATGCCTCTCACTTCGTAACTGAATTCTATACCGTATCACTCCATGTGGGATCGACCCCAACTCTTCGTTAGGTTTATACTAGATTGTGATCGCCTACACTTCGTATTGGATGAAGTGTAGTTGGGCGTTATCAAAAATGGTGTTGCTGCTATGGAGAGGTGTTTAGAATTCTCTTATTGACGTATAGTTGTGATCTAATCTTGTTTGTAGTTGAATCGACTTACATTGTTTTGTGTTTGTTGTTGGCTGTTTGTGAACATGTGATGAAATGAGTGTGAACGGAAGTAACGATAGCCAACTTGGCCACCAAGATAACATCGAAAATCTGAATGATGTCAATGAAGTAGTTCAATTGGGGGGCGTATGTGTTATTCGCTTACCTCAGGTCATGGGAAATATTGTCTTCCACGTGACTAGCACGATGTTGCAACTCTTGCAAATGAATGGATTACTCGGAGGGCTAGCTCATGAGGATACCCATGATCATTTTCAGAACTTCGTGGACGTATGTGGTCCATTCTCATTCAAAAATATCTCACAAAAGTCAGTCCGTCTCTGGTTGTTTTCTTTCTCTTTGATGGGGGAGGCGACCAAATAATTAGCTGATCTACCGAGGGATTTTATTACGTCTTGGGATGAACTTACTGAGGCATTCTACATATGATTTTTCCCTCCTTCAAGGATGATGGCATTGAGAGAAAATATTTAGGGCTTTAAACGTTTAAAGGGTGAGCCAATCCATGAGACGTGGCTGAGATTTCAGAAATTACTACTTCAATGTTCGACTCACGGGCTTCCAAACAACGTGTTGTTACAACACTTCTACTGAAGTCTAGACTCGGTGAACAAAGGTGTGACTGATCAACTTGTCCAAAGAGATATTATGCAGCAACCTTTTGAGATAGCATCAACTCTGCTTGATGGGATGACGCAGATAAAATGAGCTTGGTACACTAGGGAGGATCAGGTGTCTCCTTTAACTTTTAGGATGACAAAGGATCAAATAGAAAAAAGACCAATTGCGGGACAAAAAAATGGCAAAAATGATGACCCAATTGGATCTTTTGTCAAAAAATGTAATGGGTAATGGTTCTAAAGCTGTGAATGTTGTTGGAGTAAGCGGAGTGAATCCCGATGATGCACAATTTGAAGCGTTGTACAATGAGGAAATACACTTCATAGCAAATCAGGGAGGAGGATTCCGCTAAAATTATCCAAGTCCGGGAGGAAACCAGGGATGGAATGGAGAGCGTAATGAAGGTTGGAAGGATCGTGATAGGGAGTGGTGTGACCGTGGTACAAACTGGAGGGTGCGTGATGGTGACAAAGAGAGATATGTCCCTCCCCATGAGCGTCAAAAGCCAAAAGAGCAAAGGGCTGACCCGGAAAACTTTTGCACTACAGATATGCTCGAACGAATTCTCAATAAAGTGGAAGGGTCGGACAAGGTGGTTAAATAAATGAAAGAGGACGTCTCCACACTAAACTAGAAGGTTACCTTTCACTCGGTGTCCATTAAACAGCTGGAAATGCAAATGGGTCAGATATCATCTAATTTGAACCCAAGGCCAAAAGGGGGTCTACCAAGTGATACCTTGGCTAACCCAAAGAATGAACCTTGAAAGCGTATCCACGTCGTGCCATGATATTAAATAAGGCACTTCTTGGAGGAAATCCAAGTGTTTCATATTTTCTTATAGTTATTTGAATAACGGGTGTTGAATCTGCAGGCTGAAAAGTTGAAATTTTTGGGAAAAAGAGCAATTAGGCGAGCCCAGAAACATGTCAGCGACTCGCCGAATAGGTCCGCGAGCCCGATCTGGTTGCCATTTGAACCATCTATCTAGCTAGAGGTTCTGTAAAAACTCGGCGGGCCAAAGTACCATTCGGCGCATCACCGAATCGGTCGGTGACGTAAGTGACCTCACCGATCAGCATGCGAACTGATAGGTCACAAAGGGGCTGAACCATTTTTAAATTTAAAATCATCGCTCATTTCATATTTTCAGCTTCTATACTTTCAAAACCGCATATTTTCATATTTCCGTACTAGTTTTGCTTGTTTTTTGTGTGGGACCAATTACTCGGAGAGGATTTTAGGATACTTTGCTAGCCTAGCATTTCAATCATCTGTTTCTAAGGTTGGTTACCAGAAACCCATCATTACATTTTGGTAAACTCAAATGCGTGATCGTTGCCTGATTGTTTTTACTGTGTATTGTTGATTTGTTGAAAGTGTGTTGATAATGAATGTGCGTATCTTGTTTCATTTTGTGGTAATTAGCTGTAAATTATGAAATCCCGCATATTAGCATGATAAATTTTATGGGTTGTGTTGCTTTTGTACTGGGTCTAGTGTGGGTGAAGTTTGAGTAACCCCGAATTGTGCCGATTGTCAGATTTTTCCCAATGATAAAGCGGTTGAAGTCATTCTTAAGGGCAAAATACGTCAATTGTCCAATTTTGGCCAAATCGGGGGAAGTCTGAGTACTCCGAGGCCATGGGTAGTATGGGTCAAGGATCAATTGCATAGAATAATGGTTTAATTTTGTTTTCGTGGGCTGCGGGTGAGAGATTGAAGGTCAGGGTAAAAATCTGGTAGGTTGGACTATTCGGCAAGTTGAGTCGAGCTCGTCGAGTGGTTCGGCGGTTCGCCTAAAGACCCCTTGATCACCTTTTTATCTTGCATTTTTGTGATTTGTGTTCTGTAACATTCAGCGATATGCCTGAGTTCACTCGATGAATCGCCGAATGTCCCTTCTGATCGCCCTTCTACGCCCAAATTTTCTGAAATTATTCTGTTACTTTTGGCGAGTTACTTCTAGTTCACCGAATGGTGTCGGCGATTCACCGAAAGGCCCTGGACATTGCCGACATGATCTGAATTTTTGCAGCTTTTGTTCTGTAACATTCGGCGAGCCCAACTTGGCTCACCGAATGGGTTCGGCGACTCGCTGAATAGTTCGGTGAGTCTTCTTGCAACAGTTACACTTTGATTTTTTTTTGAATTAAGTCTAATGTTTTCAACATTGTTTTGCAGGTATGGCTAGACCTAAAGTCCAAGGGAGAAATCAATCACCCCAGAAGCGGGCTAGAGGCATTATGATCAACGAGGAGGCTGCACCTCCCCGGAAAGCACCGACTAAACTTCCTCCAACAGTGGGGAAAGTTAAAGGGAAGGGTCCCGTACAACCAACACCAGCGGAGGGGAGCTCCGACAGTGAGGGCATCTATGCCAGTCACCTCACCACTTCTAAGAGTGAGGGTCCGTTAGCAGATGGTTCTCCGGCCTCTATTTCTGAGCCAGAAGATGATCAGCTCCTACATGCTAGGAGATCGGAGCTACGCTACAAGGCAATAAATGATCCAACTTGGATCCCGATATCTCCTACGCCTCATACATCTCCAGCTCAGGTAGCAGTACAGGCTCCACCTCTAGTTCAGGCTCCTCCACCCCAGTCACTCAATAGATTAAAGGGCGAGGGTTTGAGGACTATTCTTGAAGAAAAGAGGTTTTCTACTGACGGTGTGGTAGATCGGTACCCTGAGGTATGGAACACCATTAAGTTCCACAAGTTCGAAATATTCACAAAGCCCCGAGGCCCATACATTTCTAATTGGGTCCGGAAGTTCTATTTTGCCTTTGAGGAGCTGGTGCCAAAGGGGAAGAAGAAAGCCAGCACCTTCAAGCCGGTTGACCATATAGTAGTGCGGGGCCGAAAGGTCAAGTGTAGCAGCATAGAAATTAATGAGGTGCTAGGCTGTACTATGAATGTCATGAACTACTACATAGATCTCATCCAGAAGAAGACCTAGATGATTTAAAGGGTTGGCTGGCACCTCTGATCTCTGATGTGACACCGAGGTAGATTGAGGCCGGTGTGCCGATTGAGAAGAAGGACCTGAACGTGGCTCCCAGATACTGGTTAGGCTTTATTAGCAGCACCATTATGCCTTCGCAGAATGAGTCGATCCTCCGACATTTGAAGGCTGCGTGTTTGGGCTCTATTATTGATCGGGAGAGACTGAACCTAGGTTTTATTATAGAGCAGGAGATGGCCATGAGGGCCAAGAAGAATCAAACTTCTCTTCTCTTTCCTGTGTTGATTACTAAGTTGTGGAGGTGGTCCCGTTTTCTGATGATTGAGAAGACAGATGTGGAAGTGACTCCAACTTCCTCTACGGACATCCAACGGATTAAGGACGAGTACATGAGGGATGAAACTGGCAAGAGGAGAGCTGCACCGGTGAATACATCCCCAGTAGTTGATGTTGATACGTTGCCGATAGAGGCAATACTTCCTCTTCAGGCTAGTGAGCCTACATGTACCTCTGGTCCCTCCACTTCTCCTTCTCCTAGTTCATCTACTGTATCCCCTCCTTCTACTACTGTTGTTGTTGCTGCCTCTCAACACCTTATCACCCAGGCCATGCTGTACAAGATGGGCCATCTGGCTCAATCTGCTGATATGCGTGCCTCCTGATTAGAGGTCGTTTTGCCTGGTTTGATTGAGTGGGCTATTGCTACAGCCCTGGCTGCGATTAGGGCTGAGCTGAGAGAGCACATGGAGTCAATAGAGGCTCACAGATTTGCTTTGGATGCCTTTATGGTGAGGGTAGAGGCTTGTGAGAAGGGTCGGGGTGATTCTGATGTTGTGACGGCCTTGAAGGTCGATATTGTTGGGCTGAGGAAGGATGTTGATGAGCTGAAGTCCACTGATTCATCGATGCTATTCGGCATAGTAGAGATCCCTGACATTCTGAGCACTGATGTTCCAGCAAATTCTGAGGTTCCTCCGGCTACTACGACCGGAGATATTGCTATGGCTGAGGTTGAGGTTGAGTCTGAGGCTGAGACCGATGAGGAGGAGCTTGGTGTCTGTGATGCAGCTGTGTATGATGATCTGGAGGACCTTGAGGGTGCGATGGACTATTCTATTGTGGAGGCGTCTTTGAGAGATACCTCGATGGTGAGTGGAGCCAAGGATGTTAATGAGCCGGGAACTGATGCCCCGACAGATGGAGTCACTGATATGCAGAGTTCACCCAGGCTTAGCCTGGCCCGGATGACTTTTTGACTCCCTTTCTGTTATTATTTAGACTGTTTTGTTATTAATTTGCATTTAAAGATAATTGCTAGTTTAGTTTGGCGGGGTGAGGTATTTCTATACCTACCTCTTTTGGGCTGTTTTGTGGATATTTGTTGTTTTTAGTTTGTGAATATTTAATTTTATCTTGTGTTGATATATATATATTGGTTTTTCATCCATAGAGTTGGTCCATTGTTTTTAATGTGAATATTGGTTTTGACCCGTTTTAAAAAATTTTGATCCATAGAGTTTGTCCATTGTTTTTAATGTGAATGTTGGTTTTGACCCATTTTAACAAATGCCACCTCTTGATGTGTTGGAATGTGGCTGTTCTCTTGCAATTTCGAGTGTTGGTTATGCTCAATACCGATGACTTAAATAGTGCTCTTGATTGATTGATATGAGTGTGCGGCTACGATAAGGCAAATTGAGTTATATAGGTCATATGTGAACTCCTAGCATCTCGTTGTGACTAGCCGGTTGTTGAGTTGATCTCTTGTTATGATCGTTGTACGCTAGCGGAAAATTGTAGGGTCTTGTTTGATTATTGTGTCGAATGCCATGTGTGATGAGATTGTCTTGAAATATGTTCTTGGTAATACCTAGAAATTGCCCCGTTAGTCCAATTGATTGATGGAAGCAAGCGATTGAGATGATCTTAGGCAAGTTGTGAAGAGTGAACCAAAAATTGATCTTATACCTCTTTGTGGCCACCTTGTGAGAGTGTGAACCTAGCTTGGCACCATTTGAGCCTATCTTTGTTTTTTTTGGAAGAAATTTGAACAACTTTGACCTCTTTGTCCCAACACCTATAACCTTCATGAAGTATTGGTTCGTTTGAATAGCCAACTTAGGCCAAAAGCCTAAGTTGGAGGTGTGGTGAAAAAGAAATAAATCAAGAAGTGAGAAAAATTTACCTTTGAAGGATCATGTTGTAAAAGAATGAAATCCCTCCATGTAAAAAAAGAGATAGAAAAGAAAAATCTGAAAATAGAAAAAGATTGAAAAAGAGAAGAGTTTGTGAAATAAAGCTTGTGAAAAGAGCAAAAGAAGTGGGGTATCCAATGAGTTATGCTTAAATGAACAATAGGGTGGATTGTGAACATCATATAGTGTGAAAGAGAAGGAGAAAAAGTGAAATGCAGGCCATGCTTCATGAAGGGAGAAGTCACTAAATCAAAATGATCATACCTTCACACTCAGCACCGTAAAAAGCCTTGAAAGACCTTTGTAATCTTGAGTGAGCTGAAAATAATGTTGATTGGAAAATAAGGGCAAGCCTATGGGTAGAGTCATGCACGTGTTTATCTTTGGGAGTGTGAGAGTTGTTTTTGATTTCGATATTCTAAATTGTTGATGAATCTTGTGTGAGCATGGAATCATTCTTGGTGTGAGGGCATTTGAATGCTTTTGTTGAGCTTGAACTTGCATTTGAAGCAAGCATTGTGAGCTTGAGTTGTATTTGATGATGGTTAGTCACTGTTGAAACTTAGAGTGCATAATTATACAATGTACATGTAGTTTCAACCTCTTGTGTGCATTCATGTTGAGTCTTGAGTAGCACTGTTTGTAGACATCTTTATTGAGTTGATTGATCTTGTGTTTACTTGAGGACAAGCAAAATTTTAAGTTAAGGGTGTTGATGAGTCTGGGATTTTGACTCATTTAGGGTTTTTTATTCATAGAATTAGTGTCCTCGATGCCTATTTTGTGCTCTAAAATGATGTTTTAATGATAATTTTCAGATACAAAGGTAAAAGAGCAAGGCAAGGATATTACCAGGCAAAAAAGAGCGAAAAAGATGAAAAAGGCTGAAGATAGTGAAAGCTGAGAATCGCCAAAGCCACTCGGTGATAATCGCCGAGTGGCACTTCAGCTTGCCTAAAGTTCCAGACTGCCAACCCTGGGAAGAAGCCAACTTGGCGATGGATTTAGACCTTCGGTGAACAGCCGAACGGATCGGTGACACAATCTTTGATCGCCTAAAGGTATAGGGTCTGAAGGATGAAGAGTCAAGGCAATCCGGCGATGGAAAGAAGCCATTGGCGTATCGCCAACTTGGTCGGCGATACTCGACTAACTCTACCGAGTGACCCTGAAGGCAAAAATTTGAAAATGTATAAATTAAGTTTTAAAAAGAGAAATGAAAAATTGAAGTCATATCTTGAGTAATCCTACCATTGTTGAACTTTGAGCTTTTGTCTTGAACATTACTTTTCTTAGTTTTTAGGAGTTTTCTAGTGGATTTTGAGTTGGGTTTTGGAATTGAAGCTAAATTGAAGCATTGTAAAGACTCAGAGATTAATACCAAGTTATGGAGAACATAATTGGTATTGATTTCTTACTTTTTATGATGTGTGGGTAAATCCCTATACCTGGGGGTGTGATTATGTGATTAATTATCTTAATTAATTTATGGGTGTTAGTAATTATTGATTTAATTGCATTTTGAAGTGGGTTCAGTTGGTAATTGAGTTTTAACTTATGAATTGTAGTTGCAAATGCAGTTCTAGATTAGCATTCTATGCTTGCTCGAGAGAGAGGTTTTCGAATTCAGATTACCAATTGATGATTGTAGTGATTGGGTTTTTATGGGTTAAGCTCGAGAGAATGAATCTTAATCCGATTCTACCTATCTAGCTCGAGAGAGTAGGTAAATTAATATTTTGGGCTGTTCATAGTATGATGCTTGCTGAGGTTCGAGAGAACTCACTTGATTCGTGGTAGTTGATCGAGAGATGGCTATTACATCTAAAGCCTAGCCTACCCACTAAGATTCATCGAACTTTGGTAATTAATAATCACCCGTATAGTGAAATTGGCAATTAATCGATCACATCCCTAAGTATCCCTTATCTACTTAATTAGTCCCCTGTTTTTCTTAGTTGTTAGTTAACAAACCTTATCCCCCCCATTTGACACTTGTTGTCAACCCCTTTGATTTACCTAAATGATTTCGATAATTTCTATTCCTACAATCGATTAGAACATGACTCTCACTTCGTAACTGAATTCTCTACCGTATCACTCTCGGTGGTCGTTGGGTTTATACTAGATTGCGATCACCTACAGTTAGTATTGGATGAAGGGTAGTTGAGCGTTTTCAATTCCCTCAAACCATTGTTCAACCTTAACATTCAAAGATCCTTAAAATACATCATTGAACTTCAACCTAACTCAATATCTTCATATCGCAGAACATTCTAAGTCTAATCACACATCATTTTCATAAGTCTATCACTTATGCGTTAGTACCATATCTGACACCAAAAGTGTAACACCTTGGATTCGAAAAAAAAGGAAATTATAGGTGTCTAGAATCTAGTGCTAGTACTGACAGAACCACCGACGGTCCGTAAGTTGAACAACAGACCATATGTGGGAACTGTCGGTGGCAAGCTCAAATAATTTAGAATGTCAAGTTCCAGTACCCTTTTACGGTTCAGCAGAACGATTCTTCATTCAATGTGCGAGTCGTAGGTAGGTCTCGTAGGTGAGTCCCAGACTTAGTGAAATTTTGAGGGTCAAAGTTAGGATCTACGGTTGGGATGTACGGTCCATATGTGGACCCACGGACCGTACATGGGGTCCTGTAGTTGGAGGTTGAAAAGTGTAGTCTTTGAACCCCACCAATGGTTGACCAGGAAGGTCCATAGTTGGACCTACGAACCGTAGGTCCAACTGTCGATGGGGTCTGGCAGTTTTTTTAAAGGTGCTTTAGGGTATTTTATTAATTGTTTTGACCCAATACTAAGTCATGTTACCCTATAGACAAGGCCCTATATAAACATTTTTACCCCCAAATCACCCGATTCAATTCACTCTCTTACATTCCCAAGAGTTGATCAAGTTCATCCTCTCAAATATTTCTCTCTCTATGGAAGAAGAAGAAGTCTAGGGTTTCAACATCAAGACTCCAATTTACCATTTTCTTGAGGGATTTTTACATCAAGGTATGATAGTCTTCACCTATGGAGCTCTTACCTCCTTAGGGTTCCTAAAATCCTCAATTTTGTTAAGTTAGATTCCCCAATCAAATTAGCATTTTTATTCAATTGTCATGGGTTAGTTTCAATGTTTATCCAAATTGATGGTTTTATGTTTTCTTATGCATGAATTGAAGTAATTGGATGCTTTTAAGTCGAATTCCCATGAACCCATGCATAACCTATGTTTTCTAAACTATGATGATAAAATGTGGGTTTTAAACTATGAAAGATAAATTTATGAAGAGATTCATATTCTTTATGAAATTGATAAAAATGATTTAAGTTACATTGAGAGTAAAACATCAATGTTGTTGTTGTTGTTGTTAAAGGATTTCTCACATAATACTAAATACATGAATGTGAAATGGTTTTCTCACATAAAGGATTCTTAGAATAGAAAGGTTTTCTCAACAAAACTTTGAATCAAGATTTAGGAGCTATTTAAATGAAATCTAGCTTGGATTGGCTACTATATGTACCTTCCATGGATGATAAGACAAGCGGCGATTACCCATATCTCTTAATGATAAGAAAAATTAAGACTAATGACTTTTCCCTGGGATTTATAGCTTGGATTGGCTACTATTCCGCGTCCTCGTGGTTAGTGATCACCTTAGTAGCTTTTGAAGATTGGTGAGTCTTCATGTTCCAAGGACCGAACCCTTTATTTCTTATTGTCTTTACTTTTCCATATTGTATGTGATGTATGCGTTATGTACTAATCACTGTTTGATATAAAAGATAGCTTTAAGACTATGTTAGAGTTCCGCTATTTTTTGACATACTCTTTGATATAAAAACTATCTTTTGAACTCTCTTTAAATTCAGTTATCGTGTATGATGCATGCTAAGTGGCTTGTATAGGGCCTCTCGGGGTCCTAAACGCCATGTCACGTCTAGGGTGTACTTTGGGTCATGATAAACTGTGTTCAGAGCACAGGGATTAGAAAGGTTCTAGGAAAGTCTCTAATCCAGGTCGAGTAGAGTTTTGCTCATGAGTGTGAAGCGTACCACATTTATGAATAAGAAGCTATAAGATGATTAGGAAACTCCACTTCTTTCATTACTCTAAAAGTCGTGTGATAGAGTGTAACTCTATTTATCCTTCACCTAATTCATATTTGATGCTTTTGAGGATATGGTCAGTTGAAGAGCTTTGTTAGGAGGAATGCGAATGATAATGTGGAATGAGAAGCTCATCCTTAAGCTCCTAAAGTTTCGGTCGACCCTTTGGCCAAGAAAGTCACTAATGCGGAGTTTAGGGCTGCTTTTCAAGTATTGGCCGAAGCAATGACGGCTCAAGTCAATAAAGGGCTTTTCAAGTATTGGCCCAAATGTGGGTACAACGGCATCTAGAGTGAGGGACTTCACTAGAATGAATTCTCTGGAGTTTCATTATTCCAGGGTTGAGGAAGATCCCGAAGAGTTCATTGATGAAGTGTACAAAGTGTTGACAATCATGGGAGTGACACCGGTGGAAAAGGCAGAATTGGCCGCTTATCAACTTAAGGGTGTTGCTCAAGTTTGGTTCAACCAATGGAAGGAAGCAATGGCAATTGATGTGGGTCCTCTTGATTGGGAGAAGTTTAAGGTTGCTTTTCTTGATTTGTTCTTTCCCCTTGAGATGAGGGAAGCAAAGTTACTTGAGTTTACTAACCTTCGTTAAGGAATAATGAGTGTGAAGGAATATTCTTTGTAGTTCACACAATTGTCTAGGTATGCTCCTACTATGGTTGCCGATCCTAGGGCAAAGATGAGTAAGTTTTTTTCGGGAGTGTCTGAGATGGAAGTCAAAGAATGTCATATCGCCATGCTCATCAATGATATGGACATTTCTCGTCTAATGGTTCTTGCTCAACAAATAGAAGAAGAGAAACTTAAGGAAATATCTAGGGAGACAAAGAAGGTAAGGACCGGTGATAGTGACTTTTCACATTCAAGCTCCGATGGACATGGTCCTTCTAAGTTCCGACAAAGGTTTTCTGTTCAAGGCTCCTCTAATGCTCCTCCAAGATTCAACAAATATAGGGTGTCTAACCCTACGCCTCAAGGAGGAAATAGTACTGAATCTTCATTGTCTACTTGTGCTAAATGTGGGAGGAAGCATGAGGGTAGATGTATAGCTGGTTATAACATGTTTTGGTTGTGGCAAGACGGGTCACAAGATATGGGATTGTTCCGTAATTGCTAAGAATGAAAAAGATAATCGTCGATGGGTTCAATCAAATCCTTTGTTAGGTTCTTGTAGGAGTCCAAAGAAAAATAGATTTTATGCACTCCAAACTCGTCATGAGAAAGAGGGCTTTCCCAATTTGGTTGGTTGTATATTGAAAGTCTTTCATCTTGATGTTTATTCTTTGCTTGATCCCGATGCTAACTTGTCTTTTGTGACGCCATATATGGCTATGAGGTTTGATATACTTCCAGATGTGTTGTTAGATACTTTTATTGTCTCTACTCCTATTGGTTAATCTACTGTGGCTAAGAGAGTATATAAAAATTGTCCGATCTCCTTATGCCATAGAGTTACACATGTTGATCTTGTAGAGCTTGAGATGTTAGATTGCGATGTTAACATTGGTATGAATTGGTTGCATTCTTGTTATGCTTCTATTGATTGTAGAACCTGAGTAGTCAAGTTTCAGTTTCCAAATGAGCCTATCCTAAAGTGGGAAGGGGGAAATTATATGTCGTAAGGTCAGTTTGTTTCTTGTCTTAAAGCTAGAAAGATGATTTCTAAGGGTTTCTTATACCATCTAGTTAGGTTGAGGGATATGGATTCTGAAACCCTTACTCTTGAGTCGGCTTCATTGTTAATGGGTTTTAAAAAGTGTTTCTTGATGATCTACCATATGTTCCTCCCAAAAGGGAAACTGACTTCGGTATTGACCTTCTCTCAGAGACACAACCTATATCTATTCCTCCTTACCAAATGGCTCCGGCAGAACTTAAGGAATTAAAGGAGAAATTGAAAGATTTGTTGGATAAGGGTTTCATCTGACCGAGTATCTCTCCATAGGGTGCTCCAGTTTTGTTTGTTCGAAAGAAAGATTGTTCACTTCGTATGTGTATCGATTACCGTAAGTTGAATAATGTTACCATAAAGAATAATTATCTTCTTCCAAGGATAGATGACTTGTTTGATCAACTACAAGGAGAAAGTTACTTATGTAAGATTAACCTCCGGTCAGGTTATCACGAATTGAGGGTGAAGGAGAATGACATTCCAAAAATGGATTTTTGAACTCGATCTGGCCATTATGAGTTTTAGGTGATGTCCTTTGGCTTGACCAATGATCCAGAAAAATTTATGGATTTGATGAACAGGGTGTTTAGACAATACTTTGATATGTTCATGATTGTGTTCATTGATGATATCTTGATCTATTCAAGGAGTCAAGAAGAGCATACCGATAATTTGAGGATCGTGTTGCAAATCCTCAAGGACCAACAACTATTTTCAAAGTTTATTAAGTGCGAGTTTTGGTTAAGATTCGTGACTTTTCTTTGTCACATTATTTCTAGAAAGGACATTGAGGTAGATCCTAAGAAAACGGATGCGATTAAAAGTTGGCCTAGACCTCTATCCCCCTAAGATATTAGAAGTTTCTTGGGCTTAGCCGGTTACTATAGAAGGTTTGTGGAAGGTTTTTCTGTGATTGCCACTCCATTGACGGCATTAACCCAACAGAAAGTTAAATTTTTATGGTCGGAAGTGTGTGAAAAGTGTTTTCAGGAATTGAAAGATAGAGTTATTTGTGCTCTGGTGTTGAGTTTACAGGAAGGAACCGATGGGTTTGTTGTTTATTGTGATACTTCAAGAATTGGGTTAAGACGTGTCCTTATGCAAAATGGTAAAGTCATTGCCTATGCCTCAAGACAACATAAGGTGCACGAAAAGAACTATCCTACCCATGATTTGGAACTAGCGCCAGTTGTGTTCGCTTTAATGATTTGGAGGCATTACTTATATGGTGTTCATATTGATGTTATTTACCGACCACAAAAGTTTACAATATGTGTTTAAACAGAAGGATCTAAATCTTCCCCAAGGGAGGTGTCTTGAGTTACTAAAGGATTATGACATGAGTGTCCTCTATCACCCCGTCAAAGAAAATGTGGTGGCAGATGCTTTTAGTCGGCTATCAATGAGTAGTGTTGCTTATGTTGAGGAAGATAAAAAAGAGTTAGTTCGAGATATTCATAGATTGGCCCGATTGGGTGTTCGGTTGGTTGAATCTACCAAAGGTAGTGTTATGGTCCATAATGTTTCAGAATCGTCTTTCCTGTCAGAAGTGAAAGACAAGCAAGGTCTTGACTAGATCTTAATTGAGTTGAAGGAAGCGGTGCTTAAGAAATCCGTAGAGGCTTTCTCCCAAGGGCTGAAGTACTTTGATATCAAGAACGTTTATGTGTTCCCAATGTAGACGACTTAAGAGGGCAATTATTATCAGAAGCCCATAGTTCTAGATATTCCATTCACCCGAGAGCCACCAAGATGTACCGTGACTTGCGGGAGGTCTATTGGTGCAATGGATGAAGAAGGATATTGTGAAATTTTTGGTTAAGTGTCCTAATTGTCCAAAAGTGAAAGCTGAGCATAAAAAACGTGGAGGTTTGTCTCAAAATATTAGTATTCCTACTTGGAAGTGGGGAGATTTGAATATGGACTTTATTAATAGTTTACCCCACACGCAGCGACAACATGACTCAATTTGGGTTATAACAGATCGTATGACAAAATCTGCTCATTTCATTCCCGTCAAGGTTTATTATTTGCCTGAGGACTATGCTAAGTTGTACTTGAGAGAAATGGTTAGGTTGCATGGAGTGCCCTTGTCCATTATCTCCGATTGTGGTACCCAATTCACTTCTCAGTTTAGGAAATCTTTTCAAAAGGGGCTTGGTACTCGTGTTAAGCTTAGTATGGCCTTTCATCCGCAAATCGATGGGAAAGCGGAGCGTACTATCTAAACTTTGGAAGATATGTTGAGAGTTTGTGTAATTCACTTCAAGGGTAATTGGGATGATCATTTGCCTTTGATTGATTTTTCATACAATAACAGCTATCGCTGAAGCATTGGTATGGCTCCTTTTGAGGCTATATATGGTAGGAGGTGTAGATTTCCTATAGGTTGGTTTGAAGTGGTTGAAGTTGCTTTAATAGGTCCCAAGTTGGTACACGAGGCTATGGAGAAAGTTTGGCTAATTAGAGAAAGGTTGAAAATGGCTCAATGTCAACAAAAGTCCTATGCCGATGTTAGAAGGAGGGATCTTGAGTTTTATGTGTATGATTGGGTCTATTTGAAAATTTCACCCATTAAGGATGTAATGAGATTTGGGAACAAAGGGAAACTTAGTCCCCGTTACGTGGGTCCATATCAGATTTTGAGGTGTATTGGTAAGGTTGCTTATGAACTTGAATTTCCTAATGACTTCGCTCCAGTGCATTCGGATTTCCATGTCTCCTTGTTGAAGAAATGTGTTATTGATCTGAAATCTGTAGTACCATTGGAGAGTCTTGGTATAAAGGATAATCTTTCTTATGAAGAGGTTCTGGTTGAGATTTTGGACCGACAAGTTCGGAAGTTGAGAAATGAAGAAATTACTTCTATAAAGGTGCTTTGAAGGAATCAATTAGTTGGGGGTGCTACTTGGGAGGCTGAGGCCGAGGCCGATATGATATCCCGTTCCCGTTATCCTCATGGATTACTATTTTGGTTTCATGTGTCTTAGATATTTTCATGATTCCTTATTTATGCATGTTCATGAAAAGCTTAAATTTTGAGAAAATGAGTTAACTTGATTTATTTATTCATGTTAACGTGCATTTGATTACGAATTGCATATAGACCTTATGAAATGATGTTTTGAATATGCTTTAGTTTGAAGTTGATGTTTCCTCCTTGGATATGTGCATTTATGTGATTGAATTCATGTTGGTCTGCTAGATCTAGTTTCTACCCTCCTTATAATGTCTTGAGTTCTATTCGAGGACGAATGTTCCCAAGGGGGAAATACTGTAACACCTCAGATTCAAAAAAGAAGGAAATTGTAGGTGTCTAGAATCTGGTGCCAGTACCAACGGAACCACCGATGGTCCGTAGGTGGGAACCGTCGGTTGCAAGCTCAATAGATTTAGAATGTCAAGTTCCAGTACTCTTTTACGGTTCACCAGGATGATTCGTCGTTCAATGTACGGGTCGTAGGTAGGTCTTGTAGGTGAGTCCCAGATAAATTTTGAGGGTCAAAGTTTGGACCTACGGTTGAGATGTACGGACGTGGACCCACAGATCGTGGATTGGGTCCCGTCGTTGGGGGTCCAAATGTGTAGTCTCTCAAACCCACCAACGATTGACCAGGACGGTCCGTAGTTAGACCTATGGACCGTAGGTCCAACCATCGATGGGGTCTGACAGTTTTTTTAAAGGGGCTTTTGGGTCTTTTCCTAATTATTTTAACCGAATACTATGTCATTTTACCCTCTACACTAGACCCCATATGAACATTTGAACCTCCAAACACCCAATTCAATACACTCTCTTAAATTCCCAAAAAATGATAAAGTTCATCCTTTCAAATATTTCACTCTCTAAGGAAGAAGAAGTCTAGGGTTTCAAGTTCAAGTCTCCAATTCACCATTTTCTTGAGGGATTTTTACATCAAGGTATTATATTATTCACCTATGGAGCTCTTCCCCCCATAGGGTTCCTAAAATCCCCAATTTTATAAAGTTAGATTCCCCAATCAAATTAGGGTTTTTATTCAATTGTCATCAGTTTCTTGCAATGTTGATCCAAATTGATTGTTTTATGTCTTCTTATGCATGAATTTAAGTAATTTCATGCTTTTAAGTTGAATTCTCATGAACCCATGCATAACCCATGTTTTCTAGACTATGATGATAAAATGTGGGTTTTGAACTATGAAAGATGAATATATGAAGATATGCATGTTCTTTATGAAATTGATGAAAATGATTTAAGTTGCTTTGAGAGTAAAGCATCAATGTTGTTGTTGTGAAAGGATTTCTCACATACTAGTCAATACATTAATGTGAAAGGGTTTTCTCAAATAAAGTATTCTTAGAGATGAAAGGTTTTATCAACTTAACTTTGAATCAAGATTTAGGAGCTATTCTAATGAAATCTAGCTTGGATTGGCTACTAGATGTGCCTTCCATGGATGATAAGTCAAGCGACGATTACCCATGTCTCTTAATGATAAGACAAGTTAGACTAATGAATTTTCCGTGGGATTTATGCTTAGCACCGAGTGGACAAGAGGTGATTACCTATGTCCCATAAACTATGTGCCACCATAGGTTGTCTTAGATAGACATTAGCTAGTGGATCTACTTAAGCTAGAAATTTATGGTTCTTACCTTGACAAATAAGGACATCTCTTTTCGGTGTGGGATAGACACCGGATTCCATGTTGTAGCTCACATTGTCTATATATCGGTTAATGGCTACTTCCCACAATAATGAACTAAGGTTACTTCTAGACGTAACTCACATGTGTTTTAAAGATGATTTTTACTTGCGTTGACCATGATATGGATTTTATGTTTTGTAACCTTTTTCCTTATGCTTTAAATTGGTCATTGCATGTCATGAACAATCTTTTTGCATGATTCTATAACACTTATGCTTTGCTATAATACTTGATACATTCTATTTACTAACGCATACTCTTACCTATATTGTTTCACTAATGTTGGGTTCGACGCTCCTTTTCCGCATCCTCGTGGTTAGTAATCACCTTAGTAGCTTTTGAAGATTGGTGAATCCTCATGTTCCGAGGACCGAACCCTTTATTGCTTATTGTCTTTACTTTTTCATATTGTATGTGATGTATGGGTTACGTACCCATCACTTTTTGATGTAATAGATGGCTTTGAGACTATGTTAGACTTCTGCTACTTTTTGACAAACTCTTTGATATAAAAATTATCTTTTGAACTCTCTTTAAATTCTATTATCTTGTATGATGCATGCCAAGTGGCTTGTGCAGGGGGGTCCTATACGCCATGTCAAGTCTAGGGTGTACTTTGGATCGTGAAAAAAACCACATGATGACATCCCAATTGGACGCATGAAAAACTAAGTAGGAGTCATCACTATAAGTGAGAGAATGGAATGAAGCGATAACAATAAGACCTGACCAAGGATGCACAGTAAGGAGTCAAAGAGTGAAGGTTTTTTCCTAAAAGTCACCATAGCCTCTTGATGATTAGTAAAAGACGTCTCCACACCAATCCTCTAGACTCTATTACACTTGGCTTGTACAGACGTGAGACCTGAAACCTAGATTTGATACCATTTGTCATGACCCAAAATTGAGTGTTATGGCACCTGTCTTATCCCACCAAGTTATGTCAACCTAAATCCCAAATAAACAGAATAGAAATATAGAAGTAAAATCAAATGAAGGTTTAGCATAAATAAATCTGCAGAAATCATAACATAACTCAAAAAGCCCCCAAGAACTAGTGTCACGTGTAAAACCTATCAGTACTACATTAGAATCAATAGAAATACAAGTCTAAAATGCCATAGTTTCTAAAACAGAACAAGAACATAACAAAATAGTAAGAGGTTTCAATCGAGATGACAAGAAACTACCTCACAAACTTATAACAACAAGCCTCAGACGAAGATGATAAGAGATAATCAAGACGATCTGAGCTCGTAACCTACACAAGTGTAGAAGTAAAGGGTGAGTATTCAACAACATTAGTACTCAACAAGTAAACCTCAATAACTCTAAAAAAAGCAATATTGAATACAAGTACTCCAACCACACCATCTAAACCTCCACAACTACAACATGTATAGAGTAAATCAGCCCAATCTAACAGTTCACACTCAATAACAAAAGAGCATGTATAGAACATCGAAACTTACACCTCAACACATATAGTCACATCACCATAGTCTTTCACAATTCAATAACCACAATAACATATCATCATTCACAAATGAAAAGAAACAACATGAAGTGTAATACAATGTAGTGCAATGGTATATAGAGTGATGTATGTCTGTCCTAATGATACAAATCGATTGTATCTTAGTTTGGAACCCAAATCTACAATACATTTAATCCAAAAACCACATTCCGAAGCTAATAGAATTGCCAAAATTCAATTTCAAGCTTGTTATCACCAAATATTGACTTTGATCAACTATCTTATGTTTTCAACTTTCAAAACACAAAAACTCTTCCAACACTCATTTAAATACCTTAAGACCTGAGTCAATAGTCCTACTATCCCAAAAGTTACGCACCAAAGCTGATGGAACTGACCAAATTCCATTACGAAACATAGAACTTCAAATATTGACTTAAGTCAAGTGTTTCAACTTAAAAGCCTCCAAAAGTTCCAAAAATCTACAATTTTTTATTCGGTTTCCCATCTAACCTCAGAAACTAATCCAACACAACTCAGGGAAACTATCATGTGGGAAAATGGTAATTTTCCAGAAAATTCCAAAAATGAACTTTAGAGTCATTACAGTTTGGGTCAAGATAGTTTATATTAGCACCTAGGTTATCAGTCACACAAGTATAACAGTAATATAAACTAGAGTCTTATGGATTGATGTGTTGTTGTCCACAACAAATCCTCAAGAGCCTGCGAGTCATCTAGAAACTTTTCCTTTTATTCTCTCCTATCCTGCCATAAAAATATGTTAATCTTGTAAGTTAGCTGAATGATTTTTTTATTAAAGGTGTCCTATTGGTATCTGCGTATCCCAATTAATATCTACAAATAATGATTAAGTGTTACACCTGATTATTATAATTTAGTTGTAGGATATCATGAATTGATGAGTACACCTTAAGTGATGAGTAGGCCTTCACATTTTCTTGAATGTCTGAGGTATTTAGTTTGTGGTGGCTAGATAAAGAAATTGTGCATGTCAATTTTGGGGCATTACGCTATTGTTTGTCATTCTCCATAAAGATGCATTTTTTGCCATAGTGAGCTTCAGTATACTGAGGGTAATTGCCATAGTGAAGTTAGATGAATCACATAGGATCACCATAGCGAAGTACCTTTTGCTGTAGCGAGCTTTTCTATAGAAAATCTAGTCATGTCACTTAGGTTCGCCATGACGAGATCTAGTTTACCATTGAAAAGTTTTCTATAGCAACTGAGTACTATAACAAAAGAGCGGTGGAAATAGGTATAATATAAGATACAATTTTTATACTTCAGTTGTTCAGTTAATACTTATTGAATCAAGGGAAATCAAAAGCATTTTAATACAAAGCGGGTAAAAATGAGGCCAATATTTCTAGTGCCACCAACAACATGCTAAATTATCCACAGGCTAAAAAAATATGCGTGTAACACCTCAGAATTTGGAAAGTGTAAAGCGGGTTTAACAGGCAGGTTCCCGAACCATGAAGATGTCCACGACCTCTTAGCCCTACTATAACAAGACCCCCTCCTTCACGGAGGCGCAAACAGTCTGTTAAAGGGTAAATGGTCCATTTACCCAGCCGTGGTGATCGATTGGAAATCATAAATTTGCTCCTCTCTTGAAATGCCAAGAGAAAGATCAACTAGCCACAAGTATGCGAGGTAGGAGCGTCAAACCCTACATTAGTGAAACAATGTAGGCACAAGTATGCATTAGTACATGGAATGTACTAAGTATGATAGCAATGCATAAATGACATAAAATCATGCTAAAAGAAATTTACATGACATTCAGTGACCAAGCTAGAGTATAAGATAAGAGGTTAGAAAACACAAGTCATAAGCATGGTCAATGCAAGCTTAACATATTTAAAACACTTTGTGAGATAATTTGAAAGTAACCTAGTTTATTATTGTGGGATATTTACCATTCTCAGATATAGACCATGTGAGCTAAACATGGAATCACGTGTCTATCCCAGACCGAATAGAGATGTCCTACTTGCCTAGGTAATTACCATAAACTTCTAGATTACGTGGATCTACTAGATAAGATATCCTACATGGGCACATAGCTAGGGACAAGGAGATTGCTACTAGAGACCCAACTTCTACTAACGGGAGAGCCTCCATCTCAATATCTTTTTGGTGCTATGTAAAATCCCAAAAAATAGTCATTAGTCATATTCATTTCATCATACATGGAAAGACACAATTATACTATCAATCCAAGCTAAATTCATTTAGAATAGCTCTTTAAATCTTTATTCATCTTAGGTGAGAAAACATTTCAACCTTATGAATTATTATGTGAAAAACCTTTGACAATCATGATCATAGTAGCATGTTAGAAAACCTTTCACAATCTCATTGATACGGTTATCTAAAAGCACCCTCAAGTCATTTACATAAATTTCATAAAGGCATGCATATCATTATAAATCCTTAGTTCATAGTTCATAAGCTTCATCATATGTTCATAGTAAAAATCATGGATCATGCACATTCATTTGAATTCAACTCAAAAATATGTAATTACTTTAATTCATGCAATAGAAGATTGGAAATAATCAATTAGATCATAATTGAGAAGAACCCATGAAGATTGAACGAAACCCTAACTTTGAATTGAGAATTGAACTTCTAAAATTGGAAGATCTTGGGAACCCAACGGAGGAAAGGGCTGCATTGGTGAATACTAACATACCTAAGTGAGTGTGAAGTGTGCCACACTTATGAATAGGAGGCTATAAGATGTTTAGGATATTCCACATCTTTCATCATTCTAAAGTTGTGTAATATAGTGTAAGTGTTTATGTCTCTCTACTAATTGTTATCTGATGCTTTTCAGGATATGGCCCTTCGAAGAGCATATGATAGAAGGAATGCGGGTGAGAATGTGGAACAAGAAGCTCCTCAAGTTCTGGCTGACCCTTTGACCGAATAAGTGACTAATGTGGAGTTTTGAGCTGTTTTTCAAGTGTTGGCTCATGCCAAGATGTCTCAAGCCAATAGGAAGGTTGTGGTTCCTGTGAACCCAAATATAGGCATGGCGGCAACTAGAGTGAGGGATTTCACTATAATGAATACCCATGAGTTTCATGATTCCAAGGTTGAAGAAGATCCTCAAAAGTTTATTGATGTGGTGTATAAGGGTCTGATGATCATGGGAGTGAAGCCGGTGTAAAATGCGCAACTGATCGCTTTTTAACTTAAGGGTGTTTCTCAAGTTTGGTTCAACCAATGGAAGGAAGAAGGGCGGTTGATGTGGGTCCTCTTAACTGAGAGAAGTTTAAGGTTGGTTTTCTTGATAGGTTCTTTCCCCTTAAGATGATGGATGAAAAAGTACTTGAATTCATTAACCTTCATCAAGGAAATATGAATGTGAAAAAGTATGTTTTGAAATTCACACAATTGTCCAAATATGTTATTTCTATGATTGCTGATTCTAGGGTAAAGATGAGTAAGTTTATTTCAAGTGTGTTCGAAATGGTGGTTAAGGAATTTCATACCGCCATGCTCATTAAGGAAATGGATATTTACCATTTGATGACACATGCTCAACAAATTGAAAATGAGAAGGTTAAGGAAAGATCTAGGGAAGCAAAGAGGGCAAAGACTGGTGATGGTGACTTTTCACGTTCGAGGTTTGATGGACATGGTCATTCTAGATTCCAAAAATTGTTTTGGTCAAGATTCCTCTAATGTTTCAATTCCGAAGTTCAACAAAGATAGGGTGTCTAACCCTAAGCCTCAAGGAGGAAATGGTGGTGGATCTTCTTTTTCTACTTGCACTAGGTGTGAAAGATAGCATGATGGTAAAATTCTTAGCCAGTACGGATAGTTTCTTTAGTTGTGGTAAGAGTGGTCACAAAATAAGGGAGTTTCTATCACTTTATACTAAGGGAACAGATGGTAGGCAAGCTCCGCTTGGTGGTTCGGGTTAAAATGCTTCAAAGCAAAACTGATTCTATGCACTTCAAACTCAACATGATCAAGATGGTTCTGCCGATGTGGTTACCATTATGTTGAAAGTATTTCACCTTGATGATTATGCTTTGCTTGATCCTGGTTCTACTTTGTCTTTTGTGAAGCCATTTATGGCTACGAGGTTTGATGTTTCTCCGGATGTATTGTTAGACCCTTTTTCTTGCTCTACTCCTATTGGTAAATCTATTGTGGCTAAGAGAGTCTATAGAAATTGTCCCATCTCCTTATCCCATAGAGTCACTCATGTTGATCTTGTAGAGCTTGATATGTTAAATTTTGATGTTATTCTAGGTACAGATTGGCTCCATTCTTTTTATGGTTATGTTG
Source organism: Solanum etuberosum (assembly GCA_029582245.1). Lineage (NCBI taxonomy): Eukaryota > Viridiplantae > Streptophyta > Magnoliopsida > Solanales > Solanaceae > Solanum > Solanum etuberosum. The sequence goes on from JAJONR010008105.1 coordinate 26,821, forward strand.
ATTGTAGAGCCCGTGTGGTTAAGTTTCAGTTTCCAAATAAGCCCATGCTAGAGAGGAAAAGGGAAATTCTATGCCTATGGGACAATTTGTTTCTCGTCTAAAATCTAGAAAAATAATTTCTACAGGTTTCATATACTATCTTGTTTGGGTTGGGGATACGGATTTTGAAACCCCTATTCTTGAGTTTATCCCCCATTGTAAATGAGTTTTCAGAAGTGTTTCTTAATGATCTGCCTAGTGTTCCTCTCGAAAGGGAAATAGACTCCGGTATTGACTTTCTCCTAGATTCACAACATATCTCTACTCCTTCTTACTATATGGTTTTCTCAGAAATTATGGAATTAAAGGAGAAATTGAATGATTTTTTGGATAACGTTTTCATCCGACCGAGTATCTCTCCACGGGGTGCTCTAGTTTTATTTTTTCGAAAGAAGGATGGTTCACTTTGCATGTGTATTCATTATCGACAATTCAACAAGATTACGATTAAGAATAAGTATCCTCTTTCCAAGATTGATGATTTTTTTGATTAACTCCAAGGATCGAGTTGCTTCTCTAAGATTGACCTCCGGTCGGGTTATCACCAATCGAGTGTGAAAGATGGTGACATTCTGAAGATGTCTTTTCGAACTCGGTATGATCATTATGAGTTTTGGTAATGTCGTTTGACTAATGTTATGGTCGCATTCATGGACTTAATGAACAACGTGTTTTGATAATATCTTGATATGTTTGTGATTGTATTTATCAATGACATCTTGATCTATTCATGGAGTGAGAATGAGCATGCCAATCATTTGAGGATTGTGTTGCAAGTCCTCAAAGACCAAAAATTATTTGTAAAGTTTGGTAAATGCGAGTTTTGGTTGAGATGCGTGTCTTTTCTAGGTCTCATTATTATCGGTAAGGGTATTGAGGTAGATCCTAAGAAGACGGATACGATTTAGAGTTGGCCTAGACCTCTATCCCCTTCGGATATTCTAAGCTTCTTGGGTTTGGCTGGTTATTATAGAAGGTTTGTGGAAGGATTTTCTTTGATTGCCTCTCCATTGAATGCATTGACCCAAAAGAGGGTCAAGTTCTTATGGTCGAAAGCATGTGAAGGGAGTTTTCAAGAGTTGAAAGATAAGCTTACCACGACTTCAGTGTTGACTTTACTGGAAGGGTCCGATGGGTTTGTTGTTTATCGTGATGTTTCAAGGATTTAATTAAGGTGTGCTCTTATGCAAAATGGGAAAGTTATTGCTTATGCTTCAAGACAACTTAAGATTTATGAAAAGAGCTATCCTACCAATGATTTGGAGCTAGCGGCGGTTGTATTTGCCTTTAAGATATTGAGGCATTATTTGTATGGTGTCCATGTTGATGTCTTTAGCGACCACAAAAGTTTGCAATACGTATTCAAGTAAAAGGATCTAAATCTCTGCCAATGTAGATGGCTAGAACTATTGAAAGACTATGACATGAGTTTTCCTTATCACCCGACGAAAGCCAATGTGGTAGTTGATTCATTAAGTCAGTTGTCAATGAGTAGTGTGGCACATGATGAAGACGATAAGAAAAATTGGTTCATGATGTTCATAGACTAGCTTAGCTAGGTGTTCCTTTACTCGATCCCGATAAGGGTGATGTTGTTGTTCAAAATGGTTCGGCATCGCCTTTTCTGTCGAATGTGAAAGCCAAGTAAGGTCTTGATACAATTTTGGTTGAGTTTAAAGAAGCGGTGCTTAAAAAGTCCCTTGAGTCTTTCTCCCAAGGGGGAGATAGTGTGCTTCGATATCAACGTCGTTTGTGTGTTCCCAATGTTGATGATTTGAGGAGAAAATTTTATCAGAAGCCCATAAATCTCGGTATTCCATTCACCCTGGAGCCACCAAGATGTAACGTGACTTGCGGGAAGTCTATTGGTGGAATGGGATGAAGAAGGATATTGTGGAATTTGTGGCTAAGTGTCCCAATTATCAATAAGTGAAAGTTGAGCAACAAAAGCTGGGAGATTTGTCACAAGATATTGGTATTCCTACTTGAAAGTGGGATATTTTAATATAGACTTTATTTTTAGTTTACCCCGCACCCTACGACAACCTGACTCCATTTGGGTTATTGTGAATCGTATGCCGAAGTAGGCTTATTTCATTCCTATCAAGGTTTCTTATTCGGTGGAAGATTATGCAAAGTTATATCTAAAAGAAATGTTTAGGTTGCAAGGGGTGCCCTTATCCATTATCTCAGATCGTGGTACCCAATTTACTTCTCAATTTCGAATGTATTTCTAAAAGGGTCTTGGTAGTTATGTCAAGCTTAGTTGGCCTTTCCTCCTCAAACCAATGGGAAAGCGAAGCATACTATCCAAACTTTGGAAGATATGTTGAGAGCTTGTATGATTGACTTCAAGAGTAATTGGGATGATCATTTACCTTTGATTGAATTTGTATATAATAATAGCTATCATTTAAGGGTTGGTATGGCTCTATTTGAGGCTCTTTATGGTAGTAGGTGTAGGTCTCCTATAGGTTGGTTTGAAGTTGGTTAGGTTGATTTGATAGGGCCCTAGTGGGTTCATGAGGCTATGGAATAGGTCCAATTTATTAGAGAAAGGTTGAAAATGGCTCAAAGTTGACAAAAGTCCTATTCCGATGTTAGAAGAAGAGATCTTGAGTTTGATGTTGCTGATTGGGTTTATTTGAAAAGTTTAACTATGAAGGGTGTAATGAGGTTTGGTAAGAAAGGGAAGCTTAGTCCCCGTTTTGTTGGTCCTTATCAAGTATTGAGGCGGATAGGCAAGGTGGCTTATGAATTAGACTAGCCCTCCAAATTATCGTCAGTGCATCTGGTGTTCCATGTATCCTTATTGAAGAGGTGTATTGTAGATCTGACATCTATTGTACTATTAGAGAATCTTGGTTTAAAGGATAGCCTTTCATTTTGAAGAAGTTCTTGTTGAGATTTTGGACCGGCAAGTTTGAAAGTAGAGGAACAAATAAGTTGCATCTGTAAAAGTATTGTGGAGGAATTAAATGGCTGAGGGTAGTACTTGGGAGGCCGATGCCTATATGATGTCCCGATATCCTCATCTCTTTCCCTCTGTTCCTATACTAGCTTGAGGTATTAGCTCCTCATGGTTCATTCTTTCAGATTCATGTGTCTTAGTAATTATCATGTTTTCATATGCATGCATGTATGTTTTATGAAATGTTGTTTTGAGTATGTTTTAGCTTGAAGTTATTTTTCCTCCTTAATTATGTGTATTTTGATGAAATTGCATTCATGTTGGGTTGGTAGTTTCTCTCCTACTCTCTTCATGCTAGAAGCTTGAGTCCTATTTGAGGACAAATGTTTCCAAGGGGGGAGATATTGTAACACCTTCGAATTTGGAAAGTGTAAAGTGGGTTTAACAGCAGGTTCCCAGACCATGAAGAGAGTCCATGAACCAGGCGCTCTCCTTCACGGATGCCTAAACCATTCGTGAAAGGGTAACTAGTCCATATACCCAGTCATGGTGATCGACTGTAAATCATAAATTCCCCCCTCCTCCTATTCACGATCCCCTTCATGGACCATAAAGGGCTAAATGGTTCGTGAAGGCTTCCATACAAGGGCCCCGTTAGCCTTTTAAGTCAGGGCTATTTAAGTCTTTTTTTGATGCGTCTAGTACCTAACCTATGTCATTTTGACCCCTATTATAAGCCATATATAATTGTTTTCAGTACTAAAACTACCCATTCTAAAATCATTCTCCTAAATCTGAAATCCCGTCCAAGTTCTTCCCCAAAGTTCTCTTTAAGGTAAGGAAGAAGAAGCTAGGGTTTCACTTGAAGATCTCCAATTCACAATAGATTTTGGGCCTTGATTACTAAGGTATGTTAGTATTCACCAATGGAGTCCTTTCTTTCATTGGGTTTCCGAGATCGTCAAATTTTACAAGTTCAATTCTGAATTTAAAGTTTGGGTTTTATTCAATCTTCATGATTTCTTCTCAATTATGATCTTATTAGTTATTTCCTATCTTCTGTTGCATAAATTTAAGTAATTACATGTTTTTTAGTTGAATTCATATGAACCCATGCATGATCTATGATTTTGACTATGAACATATGATGAAGCTTATGAACTATGACCTAAGGATTTATAAAGATATGCATGCTTTTATGAAATTGATGTAAATGACTTGAGGGTGCTTTTAGATAAAAGTATCAATGAGATTGTGAAAGGTTTTTCACATGCTACTATGATCATGATTGTGAAAGGTTTTCTCACATAAGGATTCGTAAGGTTGAAAGGTTTTCTCACCCAAAGAGGTATTCTAAATGACTTTTGCTTGGATTGGTAGCTTAATTGTGTCTTTCCATAGATGATGAAGCGAATATGACTAATGACTATTCCGTGGGATTTTACTTAGCACCGTGAGGATATTGCGATGGAGGCTCTCCCTTAGAAGATGTCGGGTCTCTAGTAGAAATCTCCTTATCCCTAACTATGTGCCCCTGTAGGATGTCTCAGCTAGTGGATCCACGTAAGCTACAAGTTTATGGTCCTTACCTTGGCAAGTAGGACATCTCTATTCGGTTTGAGATAGATACCGGATTCCATGTGTAGCCCATATGGTCTATGTCGGTTAATGGTAAACATCCCACAATAATTAACTAGGTTACTTTTAAAGTATCTCACAAAGTGTTTCAAATATGTTGAGCTTTCATTGACAATGATTATGACTTTTGTTTTATAACGTCTTATCTTATGCTCTAGCTTGGTCATTGCATGTCATGTAAAGTACTTTTAGCATGATTTATATTATTTATGCATTGCTATCATACTTAGTACATTCCATGTACTAATGCATACTTGTGCCTATATTGTTTCACTAATATAGGTTCCGACGCTCCTACCTCGCATACTTGTGGCTCGTTCATCTCTCTCTTGGCATTTCAAGATTGTTGAGTCCTCTTGTTTTGAGGACCAAGACACTTCTATAATTTTCTTTATTTCAATTTTCAAATATTGTATGTGGTGTATGGGTTACGTCATCCTAACCACTTTTTTTGATGTATTAGATGACTTGTTGAGACTATGATAGACTTCCTCTTTGTCAAACTATTTTATGATATAAAAATTGTCTTTTAACTCTCTTTATTTCTATTACCTTGTATGATCCATGCTTTGTGGCTTGTGTAGGCCCTTTTGGGGTTCTATACGTCATGTTATTCCTAGGGTATACTTTGAGTCATGAAAATGCAGAAATGTAATTATTTTATACAAGGCCTTAGCGGGCCAACATCCACCCAATATCAAAAGCTAAAACGGAGGAGAAATAGGGGCCAAGGAGGGGAGGGAGAGATACTAGCTACTGCCAAACAATCCGTCTCATTGTTTCTTTTTCCTTACCCGCTGGAATCTCATTTTCTTCTCTTCTAAAGAATGAGAAATCCTCAACATCCCTCATAGTCTCCCTTGGAGATCTCAAACACTGCGCCAAGGTTCTCCGAAGGGATTTCATCCTCTTTAGTATTCTTACTAGCAGATTTTCACAGGAAAACCTCTTTTTTCTTCTCAGCATCCAAATTATCTTAGAGTTTCATGTGGGCCAAGCTGATGGACTCAAAGGCTCCCTAAAGGGCCTCTGTCCCAGCAGAAACACTGGAGGTGGCAGGCTCTCTTGGAGGCACGGGAATGTCCCACAGTAGTGCTCCCATCGAGGCCATGTCAACCGGAATCCTCTCAAATAGGCCCACAGGTCATGGACTTTGCAAGTTTTTTAAAAAAAAATTCAAGAAAATAAAGATGTTAGGGCGTAAATTATTAAACGTAATAGGATTAGATACAAATCACAAAAGGATGCACCTGCTAGGGGTGGAAAATGTAAATAACTCTATATGTTGAGTAGTATAACTTCGAAATTCAAATATCTATGATCGTCTTATTATCTTATTGATATAACTTCATAACATCTAAGTTTGCAAATAAATTAAAAGGATTTTTTAAATATAGTATAAAATCACAATCAATTGTTGATGAAAAAACTTTACCATTATTATCTCATGTCTTGGAAGTAATTTTGTTTCAAAGATGAAAATATTTACTTGTTTGTAACATGTTTACAATAAGGATCATAACTTGAAATTAAACGTTGAACAATTTTAGTATTCTATCGCAAATTAGATAATTTTATACCAATATGTATATTGGTGAAAAGGTATTTGACCACGATTTATTTTTCATTTTGAGATGTATTACAAGGACAATAAATTTATAACTTAATCAAAAAGTCAACTGTTGTTTTTTGGAATATTAGTAAATCTTATAATTGAAGTCAAATGTAACCTAGAGTGATATAGTATGATCTAAAATAGTCTAATTTTTTTGCATGAAAATTCATAAGTATAATTTTAAAAATCAAAATATTCAAGGTTATGTTAGTGTCTATTCAACATGACTTCAGTTAATCTCAAGTTTGCAAATTTATGTAAAAGAAAATTTCTTTTTGATATGAAAAAAGAACAATCAATCATAGTATAGGTGGTGATTTTTGAGTAATATTTTTTGATCAAATTAATATGATTTTTAAGATGAAAAAACTACTTATTTTCAATAAACTTACTTCCCTAATTTTCATTCAATTTGGAGAAATTGATTGATAAATGAAATTGGGGCATAAAACAAAAATTGGGCTCATTCATGAACTTCAATATGTGCACACATGTCACTAATTTTGAGCCCATTCAAAATTAAATTTTTTGTGCACACATGTCACTAAGTTGCATTGGAAGTAAATATTAAATGCATAATAAGTTTTATTAAATAGGATATACATCAACAATTATTTTTTTCCTCAATTCATTTTATTGCCTCAGCTCTTTGTTTCTCAAACTTAAGTGTGTGTTATAGTTTTTTTTTCGAGAAGGCGATGCATCGATTGAGAACGACGGTCTTGATGAACAACGCCCAAAGCGATAGTGTGAAAAACAAAGAGGGAATGCTCAAAAGGCGAATCAAGGTGGTATTAGGTTATTCACCGAACGTGAAAGGTTGACTCAACCGAGTTAACCAACTAAGGTTCAAACACCACAAGCCTAGAGCATCAAAAGACGAGTTGGGGAAGGAAAGGTGATTCACCGAACAAGTTCGGTGAACCCGACTAACGTCGCCGAGTCAGTCGTATAATGGATTTTGGGCCAAATTTTGGCAAAGTATAAATAGCTTAAAGAAGAGAAAAATTAAGAGAGTTTTCTTGGAAAAAGAAATACAGATGTGAGTTTTAGAGTTTTAAAACACTCTACCTTCGAAAAATACTTTTCTAGCTTTTTAGGTTTTACAACTTTGTTTTTGAATTTAATAAATTGAAGTTGAATTGAAAGTGGGTTTACTTGTAATTGCTTGATTTCAAGTTACCCATGGCTGCTTTCATTGAAGGTATAATCTCTTTACTTTTTGAGATCGAAATATGATTAGCTTCAATGAAGATGGCTTAGACTATTCATGAATGTTCATCACTATAAAGCAGCACAATTACCCCTATGTGACATTGCTTTTCAATCCCCACACCCCTAGATTTCCTGTTAACTCTTGATTTATTTGAAATTTTAGTTTAATTACAATAATTGAAAACCAAAGCTTTATATTAAATTAGTGGAATCATCCACCTAATTTTTCTTACTAATACAAATGAGCGAATTTAATGTCCAAATTTCTTGATAGGAATTCTCCACGATATACCGTTCTCTATGGGATTCGATCCTGACTCTTCGTTGGGTTTTTATATTGATTACGAACGCTCACTCTTTTAATTAGTTTTGAAGAGTGATTTGAGCGTTATCAAAAATGGCGCCACTGCCGGAGAATGGTGGTTGAGAATTCTAATTGAGAAATTATATTTTAATTTTGTTTATTTTTTAGTAGATTTGTTGTTTGGTGTTGTTGTTGGCTGATTTGCAGGTTGATAAAATGAGTGACACTGGAAGTGACAATGATAGTCATTGATAAATGCTCAACTACACCTCATCCAATACTAGGTGTAGGCGGTCGCAATCTAGTATAAACCCAACAAAGAGTTGGGGTCGATCCCACAGGGAGTGGTACAAGCTAGAATTCAGTTACGAAGTTATGAATGTGGTCTAATCAATTGTAGGAATAGAAATTATCAAAAGCATTTAGATAAATCAAAGGGGTTGACAACGAATGTCAGATGGGGGGATTTGGTTTGTCAAATAACAACTACAACAATTAGAAAACAGGGGAGTAATCAAGAAGGTAAAAAGTCTCGTGGATGTGATCGATTATAGGATAATTTCGCTATATGGGTAATTGTATTTTACTAACAGTTAATGAATCTCAGTGGGTAGGCTAGACTATAGATGCAATAGCTTTCTCTCGAACAAGTATTACGATCCAAGCGAGTTCTGTCGAACCTCGACAAGCTTAACACTATAAGCATCCCAATACCTCAATTTATCTACCCTCTCTAGCTAGATAGGTAGAATTGCGTTTAGGATTCACTCTCTCGAGCTGAACCCACAACAACCCAATCACTACAGTCATCAATAGAAAACCTTAGTTCTAAACCTCTCTCTCAAGCAAGCCCAAAACACTAAATTAGAATTGCATTTGCAACTACAATCTGTAGATTAATACACAGTTATCTATTAAACCCACTTCAAATCAGCATTTAAATCAGTAAAAAACAATACCCATAAGCTAATTAAAGCAAATAATCACATGATCACACCCAAAGAATTGGGGTTTTAGCCACACATCATAAAAAGGAAAAATCGATTACCAATAATGTTAATCATGAACTGGGCAATGGTTCCCAAATCTCTAAAATGCTTCTAATCAACTCAATTCAATAACCCAATTGAAAACTCCTCAAACCAAGTAAAACAAATTCTCAAAACAAAAGCTCAAAGTTCTATAATGGAGAAATTACTCAGGAAAATAACTGGACTAAAGAATGGATTCTTTTTCTGCTTTTTGAAATTCAATTTATAATTTCCCAAATTTTTGCCTTCAGGCCACTAGGCGAGGTAAGTGGAGCGGGGCCGCCCAAGTCG
>JAJONR010008106.1:0-33078 GCA_029582245.1 Solanum etuberosum
ATAAATCCCACGGAATCCAAGCTAAGTCATAAGTCATCCATGGAAAAGTATCATTCAATCACCAATCCAAACTTGGTTTCATTAGGATAGCTCTTTATCTTTGATTCATTTAGGTGAGAAGACCTTTCAACCTTAGAATCCTTACCATGTGAGAAAACCTTTCAAAATCATGCTTTCATGTGTATATGAGAAATCCTTTCAACAACACAACAACAACATCATCATTGATACTTCACTCTCAAAGCATCCTTAAAACATTTACATAATTTCATAAGAACATGCATAATTCCATAATTCACCTTTCAAGGTTTACAACCCACTTTCAATCATCAACATCCAGAAGACATGGGTTCATAGAAATTCATCATAAATTCATGTAATCCTATCACTTCATGCTTCATTTCATATAATCTTCTTTCATAATCCAAGACCCACATCATATCATCATAATTTGGAAAATATGGAGATTACATGGGTTCATGGGAAATCGTCATAAAATCATAGGATTAACTCAATTCATGCATCATCGATCATAAATCAATCAAGTAGATCAATAATTAGGAGAACCCATAACATAGAAGAAAACCCTAACTCAATTAGGGAATTCTAACGTTGAAAATAAGAGACTTTGGGAACTCTATGAATGGAAGGAATCCATGGATGAAAACTATCATACCTCAATGCCAAAAGCTTGACTTCAATGGGGGAATTGGAGACTTGTCTTGAAAACCCTAGCTTTCTTCTTCAACTTCTAGAGAGAGAAATATTTGAGAGAGGAAGAACTTGATCTTCTTTTAGGGATTTGAGAGAATCATTTTAAAATTGGAGAAATTTGGGGTGAAATTCTTATATAGGTCTTTAGGTGAAGGGTAAAATGACATAGTACTGAATAAAAAAATCGAAAAAGACCCAAAAGTCACTGACTTAAAAAATGAAAAATAAGACACGCTGGAGCTTGCCAAAAGCCACTTGGCGACTCGTCGAGTGAGCCTTTAGCTCGCCGAAAGTTTCAGTGAGTCGGCTCCTGGACCAAGCCAATTAGGCAATGGGGAATTCATTTTGGCGATTCGCCGAATGGAACGGCGAGCTCGATCCAGCTCGCCTAAAGTTCCAGAACACTGGATGCAGAAATTAATTCAAAAAGGTGAGAAGTTCTACTCGGCGGATCGCCGAGTCGTTCGGCGTTCTCGAGCTTCACCGAATGGCTGCGAAATGAATATTTTTCCCTTCTCTGAATCTGAGATGTTACATACGTCCGTAGAAGTTTCTACGGCCCAACCGTAGAACCTACTTCAGAAACCCAAATTCACCTTACTTCCCACAATATCTTTCTACGGTCTGTAGACCCCATCCGTATAACCAAAATTCAAGTCCAAAATTTCACTAAGTCTTGAACACTCCTACGGAACCCAACTAAGACTCGTTCAAATTTTAACAGCTCATCCTATCCATTCGTAGGTCAAACTTTAGAAACTTGAAATTTCAAAAACTCATCACCAAGTCTATGACTCCCTTCCTATGGCATGTAGGACTTCCTACAGTTCATATTAGGACTCGTAGAACCTGCATCAGTGCCAAGGGCACTCCATGCAACCTTACCATTTTCTGAATATATATTTTGGCATAGTCCTCGGTTGAAAATGAAGTCTTAACGAAAAGAAAGAGAGTAAATTTCATCATTCGGTCCACAATAATCAGAATCAAATCAAATTCTCGATGAGTGTGAGGTATACCCATAATGAAGTCTATTTTCAAATCTTTCCTCTTCTATGTAGGAATACTAATGTTTTGAGCCAAATCTCCCAATTTCTAATGCTCAACTTTCACTTGTTGACAATTCAGACACTTAGCCACAAATTCGATAATATCCTTTTTCATCTCATTCCATCAATAGACTTTCTCCAAATAACGGCACATTTTGGTGGCTCCGGGTGAATCGAATACTAAAACCTATGAGCATATGTTAGAATCTAATTTCTCAACTCATCGACATTCGGAAGACATTACCAACCTTGATATCGAAGGACCTCATCTCCCCCTTGGAAGAAAGTCTTAATGGTTTTTTCAGAAACTGACTTCTTCAACTCAAATAGTATCGGATCAAGATCTTGCTTAGCCTTCACATCCGATACAAAAGATGATTCAGAACCATTATGAACAACTACACCACCTTTATTATATTCAACCAAGTGAATACCCAATCGTGTCAATCTATTAACATCACGAACTAAATCTTTCTTACCATCATCAACATGAGCAACACTAACCATCTATAGCCGACTAAGAAAATCTGCCACCACATTCACCTTTTCGGGATGATATAGGACACTCATATCGTAATCCTTAACAACTCAAGTCATCTCCATTGGAAAAGATTCAAATCCTTTTGAGTGAACACATATTTCAAACTCTTGTGGTCGGTAAACACATCTACATGAACGCCATATAGGTAATGTCTCCAAATTTTTAAAGCAAACCCTATTGTCGCTAACTCCAAATCATGAGTCAGATAATTCTTTTCATGCACCTTCAATTGCCTTGAAGCATAAGCAATGACTTTCTCATGTTACATCAAAAAACATCCAAGACCAATCCGTGAAGCATCACAATAAACCATAAAATCATCTGAACCTTCCGGTAATGTCAAAATAGGGGCCGAAGTGAATCTATATTTCAATTCTTAGAAACTCTACTTACAAGCTTCCGATTATAGGAATTTCACTTTATTTTGAGTCAATGTCATCAAAGGCGAAGCAATAGAGAAAAATCATTCCAAGAACCTTCTATAATAACCGACCAAACCTAAGAAACTCCGTATATCTGAAGCGGACAAAGGTCTAGGCCAACTCTTAACTGCCTCAGTTTTCTTAGGATCGACTTGAATACCTTCCCCGGAGATAATATGGCGAAGGAAAGTAATAAACCTCAACCAAAACTCACATTTACTAAACATAGCATACAACTCACGATCCTTGAGAATTTACAACACAATCCTCAAATGCTCAACATGCTCATCCTCACTTCGTGAGTAAATCAAAATGTCATCGATGAACACAATCACAAACTTATCAAGATATTACTTGAAGACCCTATTCATCAAATTCATAAACGTCGTTGGGGGATTAGTCAACCCAAAAGACATCACCAATAACTCATAGTGACCATACTGGATTGAAAGAGACATCTTTGAATGTCATTCTTCTTCACCCTCAATTGGTGATAACCTGACCGGAGGTCAATCTTAGAGAAGTAACTCACTTCTCGGAGTTGGTCAAACAAATCATCTATCCTTGGAATAGGATACTTATTATTATTGGTAACCTTATTCAATTACCGATAGTCAATATACATCTGGAGAGAACCATCCTTCTTTCAAACAAACAACACTGGAGCATCCCATGGAGAGATATTTGGCCTAATGAAACCCCTATCCAATAAATCCTTCAATTGATCCTTTAATTTCTTAAGTTCTGTTGAATCCATATGATAAAGAGGAATAGAAAGAGGCCGCGTATCTGGGAGAAGGTCAATATCAAAGTCTGTTTACCTTTTGGGGAGGAATACTAGGAAGATCATTGGGAAATACTTTCGGAAACTCATTTATAATCGAGATTCACTAAAGAGTAGGGGTTTCGAAATTTATATGCCTAACATAAACAAGATAATATATGCAACCCTTCGATTATTTCTTCCAAGCCCTTAGGAAAGTTATAAACTGACACTTAAGAACACAATTTCCCCCTTCCCATGACATGATAGGTTCGTTCGGACCTTGAAAGTGACCAATCGAGTCCTATAATCTATGAAAGAATAACATGCATGAAGCCAATCCATCCAAAGAATAACATCAAAATCTAATATATCAAGCTCTACAAGATCAACATGAGTGACTCTATGAAAAATGGAAATAGGCAAATTTCTATAAACTATTTTAGCAATAATAGAATCACCAACGAGAGTAGAGACATATGAAAGGGATTAGAAAGGATTTTGAGACCAACATCAAAACCTCATGGCCAGATAAGCAGTAACAAATGATAAGGTAGCAACCAGATCAAGTAAAACATAAAAATCAAGGTGAAAAACTAATTTGAACATACCGGTCACCAGATTCGAAGAATCCTCGTGATCTTGTCGAGTCTGAAGAGCATAAAATTTGTTTTACTTCGGAGCACCCAAATCGGCACCACTAGGCTGAACTTGCCGACCATCCCTTTTCTTAGTATCAACCCATGGTAATTCTCTCATCTTATGACCATTTTACCCATAATTAAAGCAACCATCCATGTCGGCCAAACATTTGCCATCATATTTCTTGTCAAACCTAGTGCAAACGGGAATAGAAGACTCATAACCATTTCCTCCTTGAGGCTTAGGGATAGACACCTATTTTTATTGAACTTAGGAGTCGAAGCATTAGAAGAACCTTGACCGGAAATTTTTTGCCATAATTAAGGACGCCCATGTCCGACAGACCTAGAATGAGAAAAGTCACCATCACCGGTCCTTGCCCTCTTGGACTCTCTTGCCCTTTTCTTGAGATTTTCCTCTTTAATTTGTTGGGCATGTATCATCAAATGGGAGATATCCATCTCCTTGATCAACATGGTGGTACGACACTCCTTGGCAACCAGGTCGGGAACATCCAACACAAGCTTACTCATCCTTGCCCTAGAGTCGGCAACCAAAGTTGGAGCATACTTATCCAACTGAGTGAACTTCAAAACATACTCTTTCACACTCATATTCCCTTGTCGGAGGTTAATGAACTCAATCACTTTCACTTCTCTCATTTCAAAAGGAAAGAAACTATCAAGAAAAGCTCCTTTGAATTTCTCCCAATCAAGAGGACCCACATCAACTGCGCTCTCTTTCTTCCATTGGTTGAACCAAACTTGAGCAATACCCTTGAGTTGATAATCGGGTAATTTCGCCTTCTATACCGTAGATAACTCCATAATTCTCACTATCTTGTATACCTCATCAATGAACTCTTGAGGACTCTCATCCACCTTTGACCCATGAAACTCCGGAGGATTCATCCTAGTGAAGTATCTCATCCATGTAGCCGTCGTACCCACATTTTTGTTCATGGGATAAATGGCCTCTTTATTAGCTTGGACCATCATAGCTTGAGACAACACTTGAAAAGTGGCTCGGAATTTGGCATGAGTCACTTGCTCGGTCAAAGAATCAACCGGAACTTGAGAAATATCGGGCTCCATATTCTCACCCATATTTCTTCTCACATAAGCTTTTCAAGGGGACATATCCTAAAAAATATCGGGCAAGATTTGGGAGAATGACCTTTATAGAGATAGACTCTATGACACGACTTTAAAGTATTGAAAGAAGTGAAGTTTCCTAAATGCTTTGTAGACTCCTATTCATAAATGTGGCACGCTTCATACTTATGAACAAGATTCTACTCAACGCGGTTTGTCAGACATTCTAGGACCTTTTTCTAAAACCTTGTGCTCTGAATACCAAGTTTGTCACGACCCAAAGTACACCCTAGACGTGACATGATGTATAAGACAACAACATAATAGAAACATGAGAATTTAAGAAGAATGTTTCATATCATAAAAGAGTTTGACATAAAAGCGAAAGTGACATCATAGTCTCGACAAGCCAATCTAATACATCAAGAGTGGTTGGGACGTAACCCATACACCACATACAACGTCGGAAAACTAAACATAAGAAAGTAAAGTAAAGGTGACATGGTCTTCGAAATATGAGGACTCACCAATTCTTCATACTTTGAATGATCAAGAAACTAGCCACGAGCGGGAGGAGGAAGATCGTCGGATCCTACATTAATTAAACAATGTAGGCACAAATATGCATTAGTACATGGAATGTACTAAGTATGAGGGATATGCAATAAAACATGAAATATGATCATAAGAGGATATAAATGAAAACATGATATGGATGACCAAGGTAAATCATAGTAAAACCTTTAAAGAGGAATCATAAGTCATGAACATGGTCAATGCATCTTAAAATCATATTGAAAGCTTCATAAAACCATTAAGAACAACTTAGTTCATTTTGTGGGATATTTACGATTAATCGACATAGACAACGTGAGCTATAACGTGAAATTCGATGTCTTGCTCCCACACCGAAAAGAGATGTCCTTAATGGCACAGGCAAGGACCTTAAACTTCTAGATTAGGTGGATCCACTAGCTATGTATTTTTAAGACAAAACCTACGAGGGCACGTAGTTTGGGACAACAAGATTGCTAGTAGAGAACCGACCTCTACAAAAGGGAGAGCCTCCATCTCAATATCCTCTCAGTGCTAAGTAAAATCCCAACGGCTTAGTCATAAACATAAGCATATCATCATACATGGAAAAGCATAATTAAGTTACTAATCCAAGCTTAAACATCATAGAGTAGCTCCTTAAATCATTAATCATGCATATGTGAGAAAACCTTTCACCAATCATGATTCCTTAAAATGCGAGAAAATCCTTTCACAATTACATTGATGCTTATTTTGAAGCAACCTCGATCATAAAATATTATTTTTCATAAATCATGCATAGCTTTCATGAAAACATCATTCATAGATTCATAGTTTTTTCATAAGTTCATGTCTTTAAGAGTTCATAGTCAAAATCATGAATAATGCATGGGTTCATATAAAATCAATTGGAAAACATGTAACTGAGTCAAAACAATCATAATAAGATCAAATTCAAACAATTGAATCAACACAATTAGAATTCATGAAGAATTGAATGAAAACATAATCAAATTGATGAAATTAAACTTGGAGAATTGAGAAATCTTTGTGACTCAATGAATGAATGGAATCCATTGATGAAACCCTACCTACCTTGAGAATCAAAGCCCAAAATTATATTATTATTTTTTCTTTTCTAAAATGATAAAAAGCATGTCTGATAAATTTCTACATTAGCAACAAGATATGCATACCCTTTACATGAATATATTATTGAACTCTTAACATGATTTGTATATTTCTTTGATTTTAATGACATTTCAAATAAGGGTAATTTCTAGTTCAAAACGTTAGGAGCATAATTTGCCCTTTTCTACTTGACTAAAGTCAAATGACCACAAAAGAAAGCCAAGAGTCAAATAATTGACTATTAACATTAGGATTCAAAAAGGGAAGCGGAGAGTCAAATAAAGGACTATAGGTTATACTTTTTCGGTTTATTTTTATCTGTTCAATATTTTTAAAATAAATTTTTATTTGTGACTTTTAACTTATTAAGAAAATATAATTATTTTTTATATTATATCCTCAATATCAATTACTCATTCTCCAAGTTATTATTATACATCAATTAATATAAATATTTAAGTAAAATACTCACATTAATCACTAATTTTTAAAAAACATCTAAAATTCAAAATGCACATTTTTTATGACCTTAAATTGTTAATGATATGTCTCCCATTTTCTCTGTAATTTTTCCATTAATCTATATACGTTTATGTAACACTATAAACAGAAATCTTATGTATTATGTTGGATAAACTTTTTTAAAAAATCTATCTTATATTATTTATTTTTATCTTATATTATTTCTTTTGTCTTCATCCTATATGGTTATAAGCTTAATAAGTATTTTTTATGAGAATTGTTAACAATAACAAAAGTGGTATGAGCACTTGCTAATAATTGCAGACAGAATAAGAATGGTCAGAAGTCAGAACTGCGCCTTTTTGTCCACTTTTGACTCCCCGACACTTTTCTAATTTTAATTCTTCTTGGTTTTTCATTTAATCAATATTTATTTTATTTTAAAAAAAAACAACAGAAGGTGCATAAAAATTTTAATAAAAGAAAATGACCTATGAAAGTAGGGGTAAGGGGTTGGCATGATATGGTATATGCCGAATTATCATACTATATCAAAAAATTTAATACCGTGGTTTTGGTATTATGATATTTGATATGGTATATGATATACATTTTATTTTATTTTGGTATTCGATACAATATTTGGTATTTAGAACAATATACCGAAATACCGAAGTATATAGTTACATAAATATCATATATATTATTATTAAAATACTAACAAATATGGTATTAGTATATACTAAATGCTTAGAAGTTGAAACTTTGACTACTCTATTTTGATTGAAATGTATTTGAAATTTAATTGATTAACAAAATAAGTTGTTTGTATTTTATTTTGAATATATATTTCTACATGTGGAATGTGTTAGTATGATACAATTGAGATCTTTTTTTTAATTATCAAAGTCATAATATTCTATTATACAAGTATGTGTTAGTCGAAGTTGAACAAACTATAATTGCCGATTTACCATACTGTAGAATACCGAAACCGAACTTCAAAATACCGAATTAAATTGGTATAATAATAATATAATGTTTTAAAGATCGAATATCGAAACTTTGAAATACTGTACCGTATAATACCCCAATATGAAAGTGTGAAAGAAGGAATTTTTTGTATTCAATTATATTATATGATGAATAAACACGGAATATTGGTTATGTTCAGAATACGACCAACACGGGAGCGGAATCGTTCGCCTTTTTACAAGTTTGGTAAAAACAAAGAGGTAGTTTGGTACCTAGATAAGAAATAAATTAATCCATCTGTCTCTAATTACTTGTCCATCTTGACAAATCAAGAAAGGACAATTTTTTTTTTACCTATTATACCATCAATTAATTAGTTTGAAAAAACTAGAACTTTTTGAAAATCTTAAATTTTTAATTCATCCACTTCATAATTAATAGGGGTAAAATGGTAAACTCACTATGTCAATTATTGTTTTCTTAATAGGTGTGTCAATTCAAAAGTGGACAAGTAATTAGGGACTAGGTAAATAATAGAAAAGAAAGTATTCATGTATAATATTAATAGATATTTAATTGACAATTTTAGAAACCTGCATAACTGAGGAAATTATTGGATAATTTTATGTAGGATATGCTAAACTGATCATTAAACATGCATCCAATGGTGAATTATTGAGAAAGCTTGCTCCTAAACTGTACAGAAAAAGTGTTGAGATGTATCACATTATATCTACACTCACTAATCGACCTAATTACACAATGGAAAATATCTTCTACCAAACTGTTAACAACCGTCTAATTGACAAGTTCAATTATCAAGCTTAACTAACTAACAGTACAACTAGTTAGTTTCAACTCAGCTATTTGCAATCTTTTGTTATATTCTCTAATAGTCCCCCTTCATATGAAGATGTTCTTCATTCCTAGCTTAGACATGAAATGAGAATGTTGACACCTACTCAGACCTTTAGTAAGAATATCAGCAGACTACTTAAGTAGTATATGATCACAAGACCCTTCAATACTTTTTAGATATCTAATTAAATGTCAATCAATGTTTTTTTTTCTCTCATGAAACACTAGATTGACAGTAATTTGGATAGCTTCTTTGGTATCACAATGCAAAGGAACATGTAGGTTCAAAGGTATGTCCAGTGTTTTAAACAAGCCAATGATCCAGGTGATTTCTGCAACATTGGAGGCAAGACTCCTATACTGTACCTCAGTTGAACTCCTGAAAATGATGGGACTGTTTCTTAGATTTCTATGAGAATGGTAAGTTTCTATACTTGACAAAATAACCAGTAATTGACCTCCTAGCAGTCTGCATCACAATAAGCTTGTAGAGAACCAGTGGGTTTTGCTGCTAATAGCACTCTAAGTCCTAGTGATTGCTTAACATACTTCACTACCCTAATGTCAGCATTCACGTGAGAGGTTTCAGGAGCCTGCATGAAATGGCTCAAGCTGTGAACTGCATAAGATATATTTGGCCTTGTGAGAGGGAGATCTTCCAATCAATCTCTGATATTCACTAGCATCCAATAAGAGTGAATTAGAATCGTCTCCAACAAAATCATCAAACTTATGAGTAGTAAGTTTCTGGTTTTGTTCCATTGGTTTAGAACATCCCAACCCCAAATCTGAGATCAATCCCAAGGCATATTTTTTTTTATGCATCAAAATTCCTTTGAGCTCCTAGCAAATTCAACCCCTAAGAAGAATTTAGGTCTTGTCAAATCTTTGATCTTGAAGTTATCCTTCAGAACGTGTTTTGCCTCTTTTATCAGTTGAGTGCTACTTCCTGTCACAAGAAGATCATCCACATATATGAGTATCACCACTATATCAGTATCAGTTTTCTTGGTCGTGAGAGAATAATCAAGGTGACTTTGTTGGAATCCTACTACAAGCAAAACATTGGTCAACTTAACATTTCATTGTCTAAAAGTCTGCTTAAGTCCATAGAGTGACTTAAATAGCTTACATACTTGAGTTCCTTCTCTTCTATCTTGATGGAAACCTTGAGGCAATTGCATCTAAACTTCTTCTGTCAAATCCCTTTGCAAGAAAGTAAACATCTATCTATTGGATATCCCAACCTTTTGATGCTACAATAGATAACATTGTCCTCATTGTGACCATCTTGACAATATGAGAGAATATCTCTTGATAATTCATACCCTCATTTTGGTTGTACCCCTTGGCTACCAACCTAGCCTTAAATCATTCAACTTGTCCATCAGCTTTGTATTCGATCTTGTACACTCATTTGCATCCAATGGCCTTCTTGCCAATATGGCAATGTAGCAAGTTTTCATGTTTTATTATTCTTCGATGCTTTGATATCTTCCTTCATAGCCTGAACCCATCTATCATCATGCATAACTTGGTGATAAGTAGTTGGTTCAACTTCTACTGAAGAATTGTGAATATATTTCATCAACTACTCAATTTTTTTATTGCTACGCTCTCAACTGCCCAATTCAAAAAGAAACCGCAAGGAAGACAAAAGCTAGAGTTTTAAGGCTTTCAAGCGATTTCTTCTTCAAGCTTCTTCAAGAACCTCGTTCTTCCAGATATGTAAGGATATTCATAGTGTTAGACTAAGTTCGTCCTCACACCCTACATCTAAATTCAGTGAGTAAAGAGATAAATCTACGGTTCTACCCAAGGTTTCATGAATTTTGAATTCGATTTGTGTTTCTTATTATGAGTTCTAATTTCATGACTATTGAGATTATGATATTTTATGCATTACAGTTCTTGAGTTTTTGTTTATGATTATATCATCACATGAATCCTGCTTAATGAGATTTTTGTTGAAAGCTTTTGTTCAATTATTTCAATGCATTGATTTTGAAATTTAAAGTGAGTCCCAGTATATTCTTAAAAGCATCATTTGAGAAGAGTTTTAAGCCAACATAAATGGTCCCAAATGTATTATTTCGTATTGAGAAATAAAGTGCTATTTCAATAAATGCATAAATAATTTGTAGAAGCATTTCAGTCAATTAAAGTAAAGATTAGATATAGAGGGTCCTTTTGAGTATTAACTCAACCTAGTGAGTATTATTATATGAGAATTAACTGCATATATTTTAGGAGTAGTATTGAGTACCGATTTGAGTAAGAGTTAAGATAACACAAACCTCATAATCTAATTATTAAGCTTAATTGATTAACAGTGACAGCTGACTGGTTCCAACTTAGCTATTTACAATCTCTTTGTTATATTCTCTAATATGATAGAAGATGAATAACTAATGTATAACTAATTCTTATATAAAATAATAAACAGATTAACTCATAAATAATCTCTACTTTACTAATATATCCATAATCCCTACATTAATATTAATAATATGTGATTTAGGATTTTGAAAAAGTTGCAATTTGCTTTACCACCTTGCTCTGGAATGGAATGTGAATGTATAGTTAATTTCTCACATATGATAAATATAAGTTGCTCAAACAAGATTAAGAAATTTGAGAAGAATCTTATGAACTAATTATGTAAAGTTTTATCTTTAATTTAGTTAAACTTTAAATTGAGAGATATTCCCCTAAGATATCTTCTAACCTTTTTAAATCAAGTTTAACCTCTTCAAAGAACACCAATTAGAATAAAACGAGTCCAAAGGAGTTGGGATTGTATTGTAAATTTTAAGGTGAAGATGTTGTTTGGCGAAAACACTTCCTCGATCCTCCCCAATTTTTGTGGCAGTGTTTGAACTTTTTGTTAACTCCATAGAGTTGGTTGATTTTGATAAACGACACTTAACAAGTTGCTCATAATCCTCGCAGGCAAAGAAATCAAAAAGGAAAGGATCCAAGCAGACAACACCAAGATAGAAAGAGATATATTCTGATCTCTACAGCAATGATAGGAAGGAAAGCCTTAATCAAAGGGATTCAAAATCAATACCAGATGGCCCCGATCTAGCAGTAGCTCAATTAAGCATATCTTGATTGATAGGATGAGATCAAGAGATCAACAATCAAGCCAAGAATAGAATTAAGCTACCAAGAGAAGGAAGAAAATCAAATCAAGCCAAGATTCGAGATCAGCAATCCAGCCAAGAATAGAATCAAGCTAGTCAAGCCAAGAAGGAAGAAAAACGATTTACCATGAACATATCTAATATGGACATGGGTCAGCAAATCGCCTCAATCAAGGTATCCCTCAATATCATTGATTGAGAAAAACACCCTTGGGTTTTCCTTACAAGAGCACAAGTGTATGCATATATAAACCTCCCTCAGACTTAGGTGTGAAGTACGCACTTCACTTGAACTTGTACGATTGTCTTCTGTTATCTTTTATAAAATCATTGTATTCTCGAGAGTATACAACTGAAAAAGAAAAGAAAAAGAAAGATTTGAGTGTAGGTTATACAGGTAGAGGTTGTGTCAAAATAAAAGATCTAATTTGCATATCAGACATGGAATTTAGCCAGAACACTTTGTAACACCTCAAGTTCTCAACTGCTCTTAAGGAAACCCAAGGGGACTGGACGTAGGCACCACACCGGTGTTCTAAACCAGTATAAAATATCTTGTGTCAATTTAATTCCTGTCATTACCTTTATTTTATACTGTAATACTAACTTACAGGTGAGTCGACTGCTCCATCCAGGAAGTTGACTAAAGGAATTTTAATTCACCCCCTCCCTTTTTACTTTCAACTGGTATCAGAGCAGGTCTCACTAATAAAGTATTAAACCACACGTAAACAAAGATTCAATGACACACTATCAGATTCTTGGTGCTCTACTTCAATATGGACATTCCTCAACTCGACCACCATATTTCAATGGCCAACATTACTCCCATTGGAAAGATAGATTCAGAATCTTGTTTCTTCAAATGACTTACAGGCATGGATCGTGATCAAGAAGGGTCCAAAGCCTATTTCCAGACTTACGGGAAAAGATGCAACTGATAAGCCATTTGATCCCAAATCCTTCGATATTACAAAGGAACAACAAGAGGTAATTCAAACTAATGCTAGAGCTATAAGTTTGTTATATTATGCAGTGAGTGGAGATGAATACGACAAGATCTCAACAGGTGAAACTGCAAAATAAATGTGGGACAAGATAGAAGTAACTTATGAAGGAACCAGTAAGGTAAATGAAGCTCGGATCAGTTCACTGGTTAACGAATATGAATTATTCAAGATGGCCAAAAATGAAAACGTAGAAGACATGTTCTCGAGATTTAGCAAAATTGTTTGTGAACTCAAATCTCTTGGAATGGTGTACTCAAACGGATTATAAGTTAGAAAACTCATCAGAAGTCTTCCCAAGGCTTGGGAGACTAAAAGTGTTATTCTTGAAGATGGGGATCTACAGAAAATGACCTACGACGAACTTCGTGG
Source organism: Solanum etuberosum (assembly GCA_029582245.1). Lineage (NCBI taxonomy): Eukaryota > Viridiplantae > Streptophyta > Magnoliopsida > Solanales > Solanaceae > Solanum > Solanum etuberosum. The sequence continues at coordinate 13,717 of JAJONR010008106.1, forward strand.
AAACCTGATGGCCTATGAACAAAATTATATTAACAGATACAATAAAGATGATAAAAAGAAAATTGTGGCTGTTACAGCCGAAACATCCGAGGTCGAGGAAGAAGTTGATGAATATCAAAATGAAGGAATGGCTCTCATAAATCGAGGAGTCAGACAAATGCTTAGACAAAGAAGACAAAGACCTTAACAGGAATTCAAGAACAATGAATTCAAAAGAAATGATGATCGCTGCTACTACTGTGAAAAACCAGGACATATCAGACAAAACTGCCCAGAATGAAAAAGGAGAAACAATTGAAGAAATGAAGATCCAAAAAGTTTCGGAGACTGGGATCAAGGAGAAACATCCGAAGATGATCATGATGAAACCGACAACATATGCTTCATTGCACTAGGTGAAACAAGTGAGGTAAGACCTTTCAATTGCCCTAACTGTAATGACTTACAAAAATCTTTGGACATGGTTACTGATGAATTACAGAAAGTCATTGATGAATACAATAAGATTGCTCAAGAAAAGAAAGACTGGCACATTCTTCTCGAAGCAAGTCAAATTGAAGTCGATTTACTAGCAGAAGAATTGGAGGAAGTAAAAATCCGGCTGAACAGTATCAGAAAATCTCCTAGACATAGCTCTGTCAAATCTAACAGATCTACTTTTAACAGGAGAAGATCTCTTAATCATAGTTCAAACAGATCAAACAGATCTATATTTAACTCTCCTTATCACTCTCCTGAAACTTCTGTTAAAATTACTTGTTATACTTGTGGTGATATTGATCACAAATCATTTAACTGTAGAAAATATTCTTCTGAAAAATGAATTTGGAGACCAAAAGTTACTAATCATCAAGGATCCAAAAATACTTGGGTACCTAAAAGAAACTAATCTTATTGTTTTGCAAAACAAGTCTAAAAAAGTCTACAAAAAGGGGATGTGGGTACTCGATAGTGGATGATCCAAACATATGTGAGGGAAGAAAGAAAATTTCAAAACCATACAAAATATCGATTGAGGGTTCGTAAGATTTGGAGACAATGCTAAAGGAGAAGTAACCGGAGTTGGAACTATCACTATCAGCTCATCATGCGATCTAGTTGAAGTGTATTTGGTTGAGGGACTCAAACACAACCTCCTCAACATTAGTCAACTATGTGATGCCAGATTTCAAGTCATTTTCAATACAACAAGCTGCATTATCAAACATCCTGAGAAAAAGCTCACCCTCATCGGAGATCGAGTTAACAATATATATGTTTTAAATAATGTTGATTTTTCCTCTCTTACCTTCTTACTGCAGTCTCAAGTGATCCTTGGCTATGGCATCGAATCTTGGACACACAAGCATGCATGCTCTTGAGAAATTATCTAAACTTGAACTAGTCATTGGTCTACCAAAACTAAATTTTGAGAAAAATCACATATGTGATGCATGTCAATTGGGTAAGCAAACTCGTTCCTCCTTTAAAGGAAAGGATATTGTAAGTACTTCTAAACCCCTTCAGCTTCTTCATATGGATCTTTTTTGCCCTACTCGAACTGCCAGCATTGGAGGTAAAAGATATGCTTTTGAAATTATTGATGACTTCTCAAGGTTTACATGAGTAATCTTTATCACTCACAAAAATGAAGCCTTCGCTAACTTTGAAATATTTTGTAGAAAAGTTCAAAGAGAGGCAGGTTATTTCATCACAACTATCCACAGTGATCATGGTGGAGAATTTGAGAACAAGGCCTTTGAAGATTTCTGTGCTCAAAATGGGTTCACCCAAAATTTCTCTTCACCCAGATCACCTCAGCAAAACGGAGTGGTAGAAAAGAAAAACCGCTCATTACAAGATACATCAAGAATCATGCTACTAGATCAAAATCTCCCTGACCTTTTTTGGGCAGAAGCTGTAAGTATTGCTTGTCACATTCTCAACAGGTGTCTCATTAAACCCATACTAAATAAGACTCCTTATGAACTCTAGAGAGGAAAGAAACCAAACATCAGCTACTTTCATCCTTTTGGTTGCAAATGTTTCATCCATAATAATGGTAAGAACAATCTTGGTAAGTTCGACCCAAGAAGTGATGAAGGTATTTTCTTGGGCTATGCACCTCTTAGCAGAGCTTTTCAAGTTTTTAATAAAAGAACTTTAAGTGTCGAAGAATCTATTCATGTAGTATTTGATGACACTAATCCAAGAGTACAGGAAATTAAAACTGGTGACGATGAAATTACTTCATTCAACCCAACTAAAGATATCTCAAAAGCCACCATTGAATCTAATACTAACGAGCCAGCTACTGCAGAGGCGGAGTCGACAACCCCAGCCGACAAAGCCAACATTCCTAGAGAATGGACACACAATTCCAGCTATCCTAAAAATTTCATTTTGGGAAAACCCGATGACAAAATCTAGACAAGGTCTTCCCTTCGAAAACAAGCTTTTGTGGCTCTTGTATCTCAAATGGAACCCAAACGAATTAATGAAGCCATGGAAGATAAATCCTGGAGACAAGCAATGAAAGAAGAACTTGATCAGTTTAAAAGAAACCAGGTATGGACTCTCACTGAACGGCCGAAAAATTATTCTATAATTGGAACCAAGTGGTTTTTTCGAAATAAGTTATATGAAGATGGAAAAGTTATTCGTAACAAAGCAAGACTGGTTGCTCAAGAATACTCCTAACAGGAAGATATTGATTACGATGAAACTTTTTCTCCAGTAGCAAGGTTAGAATTTATTCAAATTTTACTTGCATATGTATCTTTTAAGCGTTTCAAACTTTTTCAAATGGATGTCAAAAGTGCCTTTTTAAACGGTTTCATAAAAGAAGAAGTTTACGTTAAACAATCCCCCGGGTTTGAAAATCCTTCTTGCCCTGATTTTGTTTACAAACTTTCCAAAGCGCTTTATGGTCTCAAACAGGCTCCCAAAGCTTGGTATGAGAGGCTAAGTGCCTTTTTACTTAAAAATAATGAGGGAAAATTGATACAACTCTCTTCATTCAAAAATCAGGTATATATATTCTTATAGCTCAAATTTAAGTTGATGATATTATTTTTGGAAGCTCTAACCCTTCATTATGTGAGAATTTTGCAAACCTCGTGAAATGAGAATTTTAAATGAGCCTAATGGGAGAACTCACCTTGTTCCTCGGACTACAAATTAAGTAGTCAAGTAATGGAACTTTCATCAGTCAAACCAAATATACCAAGGAACTAATCAAGAAGTTCGGTCTCGAAAAAGGAAAAGCTTTTGGAACTCCAATGAGCCCCTCTACGTGCCTTGAAACAAATGCATCAGGGAAAGACGTGGATGAAAAAATGTATCGATGAATGGTTGGATCACTACTCTATCTTACTGCAAGTCGACCAGACATCATGTACAGTGTATACAAGTGTGCAAGGTTTCAATCTGCCCCAAAGGAATCACATCTTATTGCAGTAAAGCGAATCATTCGCTATTTGATTGGAACTACAGAACTAGGGCTATGGTATCATCACTCATCCCATTTTGATTTAATCGGCTATTCAGATGTTGACTTTGCAGGTGATAAAAATGATCGAAAAAGTACCAGTGGAACATGCCAATTTTGGGTCAATCTTTGATCTCCTGGCACAACAAAAAACAAACTTCTGTCACGCTATCCACTACGGAATCTGAATATCTAGCAGTGGGAAGCTGTGGTACTCAATTATTATGGATAATGCATATGAAGTTGTTCCTATTTTTGCAATAATACTAGTGCTATTAGTCTTTCTAAATATATTGTGTTCTAGGGCTAAACATATTGACTTCAAGCATCATTTTATTCGTGATCATGTTGAAAATGGCAATTTTTCTTTGGAATTCGTAGATTCTGAAAATCAATTAGCTGATATTTTTACAAAACCATTGCTTGAGGAAAGATTTTGTTTCCTTCGAAATTGTCTTGGTATTACCTGTTTTAATTAATATGGTTCCTATGATTTTAATGTTTTTTCTTTTTCTAACCATAATTATGGTCTGCTTCGCCCTTTCCTCTTCTCCATATCACCTGTCTTTTCACTTCTTTCCTTTCTAACCCCTCTCATTCTTTTCAAGACTTTTCTTCTCCTTTTCTTCTCTATTATCTGTTCTCTTCTCCCTTTTATTTCTCAACCAAATATGACAAGAACTTGCTCCATTACTTCTCGAAAAACCGCCACCCCTTCGAGTTCCTTCGAAGTGGACATCTTGTCTCTATCCTCCGATTCTTCTGATGAATCAATGATTTCTCCTTCCCCTTCCTCCAAGAAGAGAGCTTCAGCCTCCAAGCAGAAGGCTCCGAAGAAACCTCTCCCTCCTGTGTCAGGATCTCTCTCTCCAGAAGACATGCAAAGGTTTTGGGGGATCGACCAGAAGAACATGTATGACAGCTTCAAAACTCGATCGATTGTTCCTGACTGTGTTATCAATCTCAGTCAATTAAAGGACTCTCACTGTCGGGTAAGTTCGTATCTCAAGGCTCTAAAATTATCTTTGCTATTTAGTCTGTGTGGTCTTGATTTCTTTGAAGAAGTTGTTCGACTCTTCTATGCAAATCTTCGCATCTCTACTAACAGTGGTGAGTTGGAAACCCTATTTTTAGGTAATCACATTATTGTCAATGAACTGTTGTTTGAAGATGTTTTTGGTACTAAGTTTTCTGGTGTGATTCTGTATATGAACGGCGTGTGGCCTGATGATTTTGAAGTCTCTCTAGAAGGTGCTAAGAGAGCCGTGGCTGAACCAGATTCTGACCTCTCTGACTTTGGGCCCTTGTCTCTTTGTTTTGAACATCGCATCTTGGCGCATATTGTTGCCACTACTCTCATTCCCAGGAAGGGCTCTCTGAGTAATATCTCTACTCGGGACGTGTTTGTACTCTATTGCTTACTTAGGAAATACCGCACCAATTGGGCAGTTTTGTTCAAGGAATACATGTTGGAAAGTGCTGAAGACCCTAATGCCTCTGCAAGCTTGCCGTATGGGCTACTCATATCGTGGATTCTGGTGGATCGTCTTGTGGATCTCTCTATGTTTACACCTGTTGTTATTAATACTACTTATGATTCTCGTACTTTTTCTAGTATGGGTATGTGCAGGTAGAAAACAAATGGGTCAAAAAGGACTCTGTTAAGGCAAGGGATGAGACCATCAAACCCACTAAAATTTCTGTAGAGAACTCAAGACTCGGCTTCTAGCAGTGGAACGTGGCTTGGAGACTCTTCACGATTCTGTTGAAAAAGTCTTTCACCTACAAAAGGATACCGCTACTGATGTGGGTAAACTCCGCATTGCTATGACCAGGATTAAACAGGAAGGAATCTCCATAGTCAACAAGTTGATCCAATAAGTTGACTCTCTCAAGAGTGGAGTCAGCTCCTCTAACAATGATCTTGCAGTCACTGTCAAGACCTCTTAGTCCAGTCTCTCTCGAAATGTGGAACGCTCCTACAACTCCTTTTGTGGAAAGGTTATCAACACCCTCAAATACTTTATGGGTGATCGTTAACCTCTGAATTCTGAATAGCTTGTTTTAACTGCTCTTTTTAGACTATCTTTCAATAGGGGCCTGTCCCTACCTCTGTCTTTTGGATTGTTTCTTGAGGACTCTCTGTCCTCATAACTACTGCTCTGCTATTATCTGCTTCTACCTGTTTTAGTGTTATACTGATGTGTCCCCTTGTTTTTTCTTTTTGATTATGCCAAAGGGGGAGAATTTTGCCTCCCACAATTTCTTAAGGTAGGGGGAGCTACATATTCAACTGCGATCTACATACAGTAATATCATCCATGAGCCTTAAAGGCAGGGGGAGCTACATATTCAACTACGATCTACATACAGTAATATTAGGGAAGTACCAGTGTACACATTATATTAAAATTGTGATTTAATTGTCATTATCAAAAAGGGGGAGATTGTTAACGCCACAGAGTTGGTTGATTTTGATAAACGACACTTAACAAATTGCTCATAATCCTCGCAGGCAAAGAAATCAAAAAAGAAAGGATCCATGCAGACAACACCAAGATGGAAAGAGATATATTCTGATCTCTACATCAATGATAGAAAGGAAAGCCTTAATCAAAGGGATGCAGAATCAATACTAGATGGCCCCGATCTAGCAGTAGCTCAATCAAGCATATCTTGATTGATAGGGCGAGATCAAGAGATCAACAATCAAGCCAAGAATAGAATCAAGCTACCAAGAGAAGGAAGAAAATCAAATCAAGCCAAGATTCGAGATCAGCAATCCAGCCAAGAATAGAATCAAGCTAGTCAAGCCAAGAAGGAAGAAAAGCGATTTACCATGCACATATCTAATATGGACATGGATCAGCAAATCGCCTCAATCAAGGAATCCCTCAATATCCTTGATTGATAAAAACACCCTTGGGTTTTCCTCACAAGAGCACAAGTCTATGCATATATAAACCTCCCTCAGACTTAGGTGTGAAGTACACACTTCACTTGAACTTGTACGATTGTCTTCTGTTATCTTTCATAAAAGCATTGTATTCTCGAGAGTATACAATTGAAAAAGAAAAGAAAAAAAAAGATTTGAGTATAGGTTATACAGGTAGAGGTTGTGTCAAAATAGAAGATCTGATTTGCATATTGCCAGAACACTTTGTAACACCTCAAGTTCTCAACCGCTCTTAAGAAAACCCTTGAAACCCAAGGGGACTGGAAGTAGGCACCACACCGGTGTTCCGAACCAGTATAAAATATCTTGTGCCAATTTACTTCCTGTCATTACCTTTATCACAGAGTCGATTGCTACATCCAGGAAGTCGACTAAAGGAATTTTAATTCACCCCTCCTCCCCCCCCTCTTTACTTTCACTTTTGAGAATCAAATAAGTTCACCTTCGATTGTAATTTTCTTCTATGTCTTTCAAATTATAAATTATTATGATTTATAGTATTTCAGTCTCTCTACTTTCACGGGATATTTGTAAGGTCAGCGTACATTTCACCCTTCACAAATCTCACTAGTTGGATTTCATAAGGTATATTGTTGTTGTTGTTGTTGTTGTTGTTGTTGTATGATTTATTGTATCTTTTACATAGTTTTCAGATATATAAATTTATTCTAGAAAAATAAAAATTAAATTCACTACCAAGATTTTAAAAAAATTGACTCTACAAGTTCAAACAATGACACGTAAATTATAATAGAGAGAAAACTATTTTGAATAATGAGTATATATAGAAGGCTAATGAAGCTTATGATATATCAATGCAGGGCAATGTGGATTCATGAGGGGTTGGGCGGATTGAAAAAAGACAAAATTATTATACGAGACGGGTTAAAAATTTCATGGATTAAGTCATATCCATCTTGCCTTCGTACTGTTCTATTGTCATCCCTCTTCATTTAAAAAAACAAGTTACATAAAGTATATTTAAAAAAGCAAGTTACACATATCGTTTTGCAATTAAGCCCCAAGCAATTGCTATTTTTGTACATATATCTCCGACTTGAATTGATGTTTTATATATATATATGAGCATTTGAGTTAAAGTTGTTTATTAAAAATTATAGTTAATCTACACTCTAATTTTCCAATAAAAATATTATTTTGTTATTTAATATGCTAAAATTAAAATTTATCTATTTTATTCCATTTAAATTTATAAATTTATTAATATTTCTTATTATTGTAACAAATAAACTAGTGTAAGAATAATAATATTATATCATCAACACAACATACATACCCTTTACACATAGTAATATACTACCGTCTACCATCAATATCGATGTAGTCCTTTAAGTAAGACTAAATCTTGACATCTTGTTCAAAATTCTTAAGAGTAAACTTTACCTTTTCTCATTAATTTACAGTATTATAAATTAATAATTTATGTATTTTCATAAAATTTTAAAATGAATAGAAATTGTTAAGTACAATTGAAAGATAAATAAAAGTAAAAGAAAATGAAAATGAAAGATAAAAGAGTAAGAATAAAGACAGGTACGATGAGGACTTGCCAACAATTAAAGTGACCAAATTACGCCGTTGTGTCTACGTTGACTTCCCGCCAATTCCCTCGTGTTTGGACTTGGAGGTCTCACCAACTATTCTACCATACACAACCTAACTTGTTCGGACTCGGATACAGATAATCGATACGGATGCAGATTTAGAGGTCGGATTCTTCGTAATTTAATTTTTAAGATTCGGAGATTCATACGGGTGAGGGACTTCGCCTAAAAATAATTAAAATATTTAAAATTGAGTTTTAAAACCTAGATTATGAAATATTATGTGGAGAACTTGAGGATAATCCCAGAAGGAGATTAAAGGAAAATGAGTGACGTAGAAATTTCTATATAAAAGGTATTCCATTTCCTACAATTTCACCTTAGCTTTTGTATTGATTATAGAAATCATTGAAATTCTCCAGACTTTCCCCATCGATTTTGGTCAAAGTAGCCAAATTCGTTGACCAAATCGGACACGGATCCCACACCCACACCCATGTCGTGTCGATATGGATGCGGCACCAAAAATGAAAAGTCCGAGCAACTTAGCATACACGTAACCATGTTTCTTTTCTTTTTATTTTATGTTTTACTTTTACAGTGTAATAATTCATTTTAAAAAATAAAATAAAATAAAAATGGTGCATGTAATTTTAATTAAGGCAAAAATGAAATATGAAATAGGTGAAAGTTTCAATTTTATTATTAGTGATGATGATCACAAGGGGCGGAACTACACTATGTCCAGGGTGTCCAAACGGACACCCTTCATTGGAAAATGACATCGTATATATAAGTAAAACAATATTTTAAATGATTAAATAAGACATTTTGGACACCCTTGAAATAACAATTGTTCTTAGCCCATTGTATTCTAGCGCTCAGCCAAAGCTGAGGCAAACATCATTCGTGTGAATCCAATTTCCAGTAGCTACATTTTATTTTTACATTTTCAAAAGAGCTATTAATTAATAAATCTGTTATTTTTTCAATAATTCAAAACTAATATTATCTATTAAATAATCATAAATTAAAGGCCTACAACTTAAAAGTTTAAGGAATTTTTTTTTTAGCCAATTAAATATTTGATCGATTTGACTTTTGATTTTTTTTTCTTTAAGTAATTATTTAATATTAAGTTAATCAGAAAATCCTATTTTTTTTTCTATAAAGCTCTTGAAAGTGAAAAATGTTTCATATATGCATATTTACTTAAATCTCATTTGATTCTACTCTTTATTTTTAATGTTTGGTGAAATATTTAAGTATAAATGTGATTTTATTTTAAACTGATTTTTTTTGGTTCAATTCCTATTAAATAAACATGAACATCCGAGTTAAATATCATGTAGTTTGATTTTAAAAAAATTTCTATATTTTTTAATTAAAACTAATTATTTATGTATTGATTTATAAAATTTTAGAGTACCCATTCGTTACTTTTTATTTTTCTACTTATGCAATTCTTAGACACTCTTTATGAAATTTCTAGCTCCACCACTGATGATCACTAAACCATTCGAATGAATCACATGTTTTTTTTTTTTGTATTCCTTAATATTTATGAATTATGACGATATGTGTATCAAGAGCACATAAAGATTATTTATTCAAGCCATTAACTTTTATTTGTGTAAATATTGGTGATTATTAAAATAGTTTGAGGAGTATATTAAATGATATACCAACTAATTTCTTATTTCTTCACGAAGTTTACCAACTCTCTTTTTAAGCGTGAACTAGATCATGTATGTCTAAATACTTATTTTCAAATTTATGATGAATATTTTTTCTCTAACTTCAATCACATGTTGTCCAAACCCCTACTTAAATTAGAGTCCCTCTCATTTTTATTTAGTTTTATTTTAAGTTGAAATGGGTGGATGGATGGTGTGAAGAAAATGTAATTGAGGTCGTTTAGTTGATGGTTAGTTGTTCATGTATTAAAATTAACATAATACATTTTATTTGGTTATAAAAATGAAGAAAAATAATTTTCAAACAAAATTTAGCATAATTTATACTTACTTTATTTTAATTTGTTTGTCTTATAGCCTATTTATCTAAGTTTTTGGGAGACTAAAAGTTTTATTTTTAAAAAGTGTGGTGTTTGGTCAAGTTTTGGGGAGAAAATAAATATTTTTGAGGAATAATATGAGTGAAAATAAGTAGTTTTGCTTTGAAAACATTTTTGAGAAAGGAATACACTTACGAACACTTTTAAAAGTATGGGCAAACACTAATTGTTTATTCAAAAGTACTTTCAAATTTATTGGTTAAACACAAATTATTTTTAAAAAAAACAAAAAACAAACCGTTTCTCATCAAAACTTCTTTTTTGAAAAGCATTTTTGAAAAAAATAAAAAAAAGTTTTCAAAATAAACTAATTTTTGAAGATTGGCCAACAAGCTATTACTTTGCCTCGACAAATGGAGTTTAAGCAAATACAATTATTTTTTTGAAATCTTGCAATTTTTAAACTAAAAATATGTGTAATGTATGAAAATTCCATTTGAATCTGGTGTGATCTTAAATATGTCAAATAGAATATCCAGTTTAAGAAATTACAAAATATCGAAACTAGCAATTTTTAAAAATAAATTAAAAAAAGATAAATAAATTGAAAAAGAGTCGTCTGTAGTTCATATTTTTCATTTCCTCATTATTAATACATGTATAAATTATATATAAAAAATATTTATTTATTACAGTACAATCTTGTTTATTACAGTACAATCTTGTTCTTATCCTGACCTGCAATATCTTAGCTGTGGCTTCTTCTTACAAAAAGGTAAATAGTTTGTAAAATGGGGGTTCTGTGGGCCCTACTTCCCAAATGTCAACTTTTATTTTTCTATAATAAAAAAATAAAATAAAAATTCCACTCTATAAATTAGCTTCATTCCACAACATGATCTTTTTTCCCCTCTTCTTCCATTTTCTACTTACCCCCTTCTTCTCTCTCCCTTTCTCTTTTTCTCCGGCTATCTCGCCGGCTTCCGACTCCATTATTTCCGGCTGAATACTACCTTCTTTTCTCTCCCAGCTAAGGTCTATCTCTGTACTCTACTCTCTTTTATGAGTTTCTGTTTTCTCGGTATTTGTGCTTTTTGGATCTCAGTTTGCTAAACCGTCTTCTGTCTTGCTCTTGTTCAAGTATTTGGATCTCAAAGTTTTGTGTTTCTTCTTAATTTTGGAGTGGACTTTGCAATGCAGCTCCTTTTCTCAGCTTAAAATTTCAGAAATTCTAATTTATTTTTGGCTATTTTTCATTTTCTAGACTAAGTTATATCTGTTTTGGTACTCCATTGGAGGATCAAGAGCTACGCAATCGCTTGCTTGTAGCTATTTTGTGGATAAGTTAATTTTGATTATGGTAACTTAATTATTATTAGTACACTATTTATTTGGTTAATTATCTTTCCCTAAGGAGAAAATGGATAAAATTGCAAATAGTTATTACTACATCTTTTTTTTTTCGGTTGGGCCACATTATTTGCCTGATTTGGTTTCTTATAACTTCCATTTTTGAATAATTTATATGTGATTTTTTTTCCTGACCGTTGACAATGGCGTGTGTGTATATATATATATATTAGTTGCCATATGTTTCATATTCTTGTTTTATAAAATTGCCGGATTTGTTTAGCAATGTCATTTTCTACAAATAGATAAACAAGGTCGTGTTGTTATATGAGTGTATAACTTGTTTAATCGTCTAAACGGGCTATTGTTTATCGTATAGAGTAGTTGTGTGAGTTGAAGGTTTTAAGAGCGAGGATGGAAGGTACTGGATTGAGAAATGTTAGCTCCCACTGCTCCATTTCGGAGATGGATGACTTTGATCTCTCGAAACTTCTTGATAAGCCAAGGATTAACATAGAGAGGCAGAGATCTTTTGATGAGAGGTCGCTAAGTGAGTTATCCATAGGGTTATCTAGAGGTTTAGATAATTATGAGAATGCTTACTCGCCAGGAAGGTCTGGGTTGGACACCCCAGCTTCATCGGCACGAAACTCTTTTGAGCCACATCCAATGGTTGCTGAAGCCTGGGATGCTCTACGCCGTTCGATGGTTCACTTTCGAGGTCAACCAGTTGGTACAATTGCTGCAGTGGATCATGCCGCTGAGGAAGTCCTCAATTATGATCAGGTACTTGTTAAATACAATATAGCAGGTTTAAAGTAGTTTCTCTTTCGGTATTAGTTATGTTAATTTCCATAATATTGGTTTCATATACTATAATCAGGTCTTACTTTTGACAAAAATCCATTTATATTTTCGGGATATTTTACTGAAATTGGGTTTGTTATGGAATGAGATACAGTAATGCGGAAGTTCAGATTTACGTTGAGCAATTTTGCTTGATCAGGATGTGTTATTTTCAAATTAAGTAGCATCTTTTAAGTATCTATATAAGTTTTTGCTGGATGTGTAGGTCTTTGTTCGAGATTTTGTTCCTAGTGCTCTGGCCTTCCTGATGAATGGAGAGCCTGATATAGTGAAGAACTTCCTATTGAAGACACTTCAGCTTCAAGGGTGGGAGAAAAGAGTAGATAGATTCAAGCTGGGGGAAGGGGTTATGCCGGCTAGTTTCAAGGTTCTTCATGATCCAGTCCGTAAGACAGATACGATAATGGCAGATTTTGGGGAGAGTGCAATTGGAAGAGTAGCTCCAGTTGATTCTGGATTTTGGTGGATAATTCTTCTCCGTGCATACACAAAATCTACCGGAGATGTCAGTCTTGCCGAAACTCCTGAGTGCCAAAGGGGAATGAGGCTTATATTGAGCTTATGTTTGTCTGAAGCATTTGATACATTTCCTACTTTGCTCTGTGCTGATGGATGCTCAATGATTGATAGAAGAATGGTAAGTTATCTTGTTGCCTTAACTTGCATATATTATTGGTTGTTTCTGTGATTGTGATATAATACAACTTATTACCGTAACCGGATACTTATTATCATTGTGTTTAATTCAAAATGTTTTTTTTTGGTATGAAAAGGTTTTCTTGGTGGAAAAGGTTTCATTGTCGGAAAAGGTTTCATTGTCGGAAAAGATTTCTTCCATATTTGGTTAACGCTTTCTTGGAGGAAAAGTTTTGGACTTATATAAATGAAAGATCCCTTCTTTCCCCTAGAACATAGTAGCATCCACACTGTAGTCATATAGAGAGTTTTGTTTAGGGGAAGATTTATTCTCTCTACAGGTTTAATATTTTCTTTCATATTAGTATTATCATAGAGAAAATGACATAAATAGTCTCTTAACTATAAGAGTAGGTCTAAAATGGTCCCTTAACTATACACTTAACAGATTTAGTCCTTTAACTATTCAAAAACTTATCAGCTTTGGTCCCTTAACTATCCACTTACTGGTTTTAGTCCCTTAACTATAAACATACCGATTTTAGTCCTTTAAGTATTCAAAAATTTATCAGGTTTGGTCTTCCATTTTTTAATACAAATAGTTTAGGTTTATATTAAAGGAATCCATGCCTCGAGAAATTAAATCCTTTAGCAATTTTTTCTGTTGTTTCTCTCTCTCCGCTACTTTTTCTTCAAATTAACCTTATGTGAAGAACCTTAACCTCAACGATTTAAAATAAAATTCACGAGGAAATAAAATATAAGTCATAATTTTATTCAATGGAGGATAAAATGAAGCATATTATTGCTACTAATCACTTGAATATGCTAAATTTTATTATAAAAAGAAAAAAATTTATTACCCGTTAATTCCAAAGTTTGTACTCCAACGACTTCATATAAAATGGTAGATTTGTAATTTTTTTCATTTTTTTTAAATAGATCAATTTTATTATTCTATTCATTTTATTTTACGTAAAGAAATTTGAGTAAATTAAATAAAATCCGCATTGATTAGCATATTCAAGTCATTAACAACAATTATATGCTTAATTTTATCCTCCATTTGAATAAAATTAGGACTTGTATCTTCTTTCCTCATTAATTTTATTTTGAATCGTAGACGTTATTGTTCTCTTCATAAGAGTAGTTTGAAGAAAAAAGGGCAGGGATAGAGAAACAACTTAAAAAATGGGTTAAAGATTTAATTTCACGAAGATTTCCGTTAATATAAACCTAAACTATTTGTATTTAAAAAATGGACAAAGACCGAACCTGATAAGTTTTTAAATACTTAAAAGGACTAAAATCGGTAAGTTTATAGTTAAGGGACTAAAACCGGTAAGTGAATAGTTAAGGGACCAAAGCTGATAAGTTTTTGAATAGTTAAAGGACGAAATCCGTTGAGTGTATAGTTAAGGGACCATTTTAGACCTACTCCTATAGTTAAGGGACTATTTATGTCATTTTCTCTATTATCATATGTAAGTCAATTTACCAAACCGTTATCATTAAGTATTTTTATAGTTTCTCTTTGTCATCTGATTTATCGCTGTCAAGATCTGCAATTATTAGGTTCCGCTTACTTATTTCGATCCCAACATCAATTTCAACGTGTTTTAATAGTTTTCTATAAAGTGCTTGCACCATAATTAGGTTATGCATTCTTAACTTGAGTTAGAACCGGGCAGCTGTTGGATCATGCAAACTTAATCATATCATTTTAAAAGTTGTTTTAAGGATTTGGAACTAGTTTCATCATTTTTGACAATCTTGTCTCTACTAGCCACCAAATGGACACGTTCTCTACTTTGCCGCTCCTTGCTGTTTCTTTGTTGTATGTTGGCAGCTTTCACTCTTTTGTTTTTAAGCTGCTTTTACTTCATTTTTCGTCTTTCCTATGTTGTATGCTTCACTAGTTGTTAATTATTTACCAAGTATGTAGAAATAAAGAAGGGCGGTGATGATGTTGAAGCAATTTCATAGAACGTTTATTGATGCTTCTTTATAGCATGTAACGATAGATTTTATATTCCTTGTGTTTTATGTTTATAAGTAATACTTGTTTAATCTGTTTCTGTATTTACCTTTTATTGTCTCTAAAGTTGCAAATCTATGAGATAACTGGAGTATGCTGTTTATCTCTTTTACCTGATTGTGATAGGTATTGTTTTCTATTGGTAATGTGATGAAAATGCTACTAAAAACCATGTCTTAAATATAATCTCATCTGATGACTTTCCATATCCTTTTTGTTTTCAACTTTGTGTCTTTAGTCAGTGTGAGCTACCTTTTTTTTCCCCTTTGTTTTTCTTGCTCCTTCAGTTCAGCCAACAAGGACATAGAACTTCTACTTTTCTTACTTCGATCGGTATTACCTATCTCACGTCTCTTCATACATATTACCCAGTATTCAACAAAATGTTCAAGAAATAAAATTTTCTGCTAATTACCTTGTGCTTGTGCATCCAGATTCTAATACTAGACTTGAAAGCCTAAAGTTCTGCATAACTTGAAGATCACCTTTTGGAATTCTGTTATAATCATAGTTAGAAGTACTTTGAAGCACATAATAAGCATCGTCTTTTGCTTCTTTGAAACACTAGATCTATGTATGACTTGAAATTTTATGTGAACGGAATTCCCACACGACTATATCCAGCCTCCAGTCAATGTTTTAATCCTGATGAAAATGATAGATGTGACTCCCATTAGTAGAGCAGGATAGTGGGGCGGGCCCATTATCCACTAAAATCCAAATCTTGAAACAGAAGATTTCTCAGCTCTAAAAAAGGTTTGATGTGACTACCATAACAGAATTGCTTTGTAACTGCTTGGGCACAATAGATGGATGAAAGACATGTCCTTGAAAATATATTATTGAGTTGTTAAATTACGATGGTTGATATTTCAGGGAATCTATGGTTATCCTATTGAGATCCAAGCACTCTTCTTTTTGGCATTGCGAAGTGCTTTGGCAATGTTGAAGCACGATACAGAAGGGGGAGAATTTGTTGAGAGAATAGTGAAGCGTCTACATGCCTTGAGTTATCACATGAGAAGTTATTTCTGGCTTGATTTCCAACAATTAAACGACATTTACCGCTATAAAACTGAAGAATATTCTCATACTGCAGTAAATAAGTTTAATGTTATCCCTGATTCAATCCCAGATTGGGTATTTGAATTTGTGCCTAAACGTGGTGGTTACTTTATTGGGAATGTTAGTCCTGCAAGGATGGACTTCAGATGGTTTGCTTTAGGAAACTGTATTGCCATATTGTCCTCCCTTGCCACTCCAGAACAAGCTTCCGCTATTATGGATCTCATAGAAGCACGCTGGGACGAGCTAGTAGCAGAGATGCCCTTAAAAATATCTTATCCAGCACTAGAAAATCATGACTGGCGACATATAACTGGTTGTGATCCCAAGAATACCAGGTGGAGCTACCATAATGGTGGATCTTGGCCAGGTTCTTCCATCTTCCTTCAGCACTTCACTTGATTTGCTACTTAATTTCATAATAACTTGCACGATCTCGTAGTGTGACTTCTTTGTCCAGAAAGAGAAAGGAGTGTAGAGAATGACTGGATGATTATTAGTTAGTTTAGTTATGGGACTTCATATTGTAAAAAGACTTTGTAGCTTTACTAGTAGAATGTGTGTTTCATAAATTATTTACTATTCCACTTTCCGTAGAAGCATCTATATTGCTGCTGTGCGCTGGCTAAAAGAAATAAGATGCATAGGCTATTGCTTCAAGTTTGATGTCATGCTCTCTAATGCAATGTCTGATTCACATCTTAAATTGCAGTGCTTTTATGGTTGCTAACCGCTGCCTGCATTAAGACGGGACGGCCACAAATTGCAAGACGAGCAATAGATCTTGCTGAGAGCCGCTTATCTAAGGACTCCTGGCCTGAATATTATGATGGTACAGTTGGAAGATATATTGGTAAACAAGCGAGGAAGTATCAGACATGGTCAATCGCAGGATATCTTGTAGCAAAGATGTTGCTGGAGGATCCTTCGCATTTGGGAATGATTGCCTTGGAAGAGGACAAGCAAATGAAACCTGTAATCAAACGATCAGCTTCTTGGACGTGCTGAAGTGCTGAGTTGAAGAAAGAGATTTAAGTACAAACGAATAGAGAAAGCCACAAGGTGAGAGGAATCTTTTGTTGTTTTGTTACAAGAACACTATTTTTTGGCTCCTATTCCCATCCTTGTAATATTGCTCTTAATTTTTATCGCGTACACTTGCATCCAGCGAGACCAATGTCTCGTTTATCAGTATAAAAGACCTCGTTTGATGGTTCCCTTGTTTGAAAGTTTTATGCAATGATGCTCTAATTGTTTGGATACATAGAAGTTTCTTAACCAAATGATTTTAGTTTCTGTTGAAGCCATAAGTGAAGTAAACGATATCAGCAGTTTATTTGCGTTATGCTGCAGCTGGATAAAGGTATGCTCAAAGATGTTAAGTGCAAAACAAACTGTTTATGCTGCTTGTTTAGAAAGGTCTCTGGCATACTGTTTCTCCAGCAGCCTCATATGCTTAGTTGTCCTGTTAATAGAAACTAAAATACATATAGTATGGGAATCACAATATTTCATTACATTTTTACCACCACTCTTGTCATAACCACTATCCATCACTACTAACCACCTTTGTCTCTACCATCACCACCAATCACCTTCGTTATCACAACTATCAACCACCTCACAATCATTATTGTCAGTAGCTACAACACCTACCACATCCATCATTATAAGTATATCTGCATTTGTCATTGCCACCATCACAACCTCTGCCGCTACTATCATCTGCAATTAATTCCTATTACTAATCACCTCCATTATCACAACTATCACCAACACCGTCGTCAACCACCACACTTCTTTAGCCATCACCATTTACAATGTCAACTACTAACATCAACTAATTCCATAATCACAATCACCACCACTAGTAATCATCCCCATCGCGTCAATCACTACAGATAGTCCTACATCTACCATCACACCTATCACCACTACCATTACTAGTATCAACCATCACAATCACCACGATTACAACTCATTTTCATCATCACAAGCAAATATAAATGTTTTATTTTTTTTATTAAATTGTAATTTTATTTTATTAAATTTATATTTTCCCTATTATTTAATTATTTCTATTTGAATTATATTTTTATATGTCTAAAAATGAATAAATAATGTGTATTCAGTTATTGAAAACAAACGATATTAATTATTTAGTAGATAATATCTTAAGATAACAAATAGTATAACTTACATAAATCCATAGTGTAAAACCTAAATTACATCATATCCCTACTATTTTCTATTTTACAAAAGTCCCTTAAAAATTGTAGCATCTGGATACATTCTATTCATCCGGATACATAAATTCTGATACATTAAATAACTTAACTGTTGCATTTAAAAATGAATCTAAATGTAAAATTAATTATCAATCCCACGAATCACGCAAAACAAATTGATATCAATCTATTCCAATCCGTAACAGATTCAGAGAATTCAAATGTTCTTCTCCTCCATCTATCCAAAATCATAACAAATCCAAAATACATGATGAATATATCAATTTTTGTTGAGATATTCAGGAATTTGGGTGAGTGATCAGAGTTATGAACGATATAATAGTGATGCAATAGTTGTTGGACAAACGATTTCTTTAGTGAATCTCAAAGCAACCATTACAACTGAATTGAATCTCAAATCCGCCATTGATACAACAAACAAGATGGCTGGAGAGATATATTGATGCTATAATCGACGATCTATCAAGCCCCATTAATCGATGTTCAAAAGAACATGAGAAGATCTATCAACAATGGTTCAATTTTACTGATTCTGGTAATTTTTTTTAGTGTTTTTGTTCAAATAAGAGCAAAAGAAATGATTTTTGAATGATGGGGTTGTTAATTTGGTACAGATGGAGATGGACGTCTTACTGATGGAGATGCCACCAAGTTCTTTGCCATGTCCAATTTGCCTCGATCAGAACTCAAACAGGTTCTTTTCTATCTTTTCATGTTTGGCAATGCTTGAACAGTTAGAAACCTTTGATCAGTCTTGCTTCGAAAACACCAAAAAATGGTATTTCATTTAATGTATCATTGACTTATTTAATGTTTGCACGCTGTTACATCGTCTGAATTTATTCTTTTAGTTTATGAATCTGGAAGAAGGTACATTATTAGTCTTGAGCGAAAAAGATGTAATTGTGAGAGATTTCAACTAGACGAAATACCTTGTGCACACGCACTTGCTGCTTTGAAGAGAAAGAATATTACATATATGCATTCTGTAACACCCCAGAAATTTTTTGAGCTAAGACTCGAACCATCCTTCGTTGTGAGTAGGATTTTACCGAGGAATTTAAAATTTCTTAAGTGTTAAGGTCACTAGATGTATCACCTTGAGTTCCCAAAAGAACTAAATTGGAAATAGCAAAATCTGAAATTTTGC